>WBNH01008330.1:87480-141556 GCA_013401255.1 Urocolius indicus
CAGAACTGGACACAGGACTCCAGATGAGACCTCACCAGGGCAGAGTAGAGAGGGAGAAAAACCTCCCTTGACCTGCTGGCCACACTCTTCTGTTATGCTTGTAAAATTACTGATCCCAGAGGCTTTGAAGCCTGAATCGTGCCTTAATGATATCTGTAGAACCTTGTAGGGTCAGTTATTTCTCCCTTCATCCACCTTTTTTTTTGCACAAAATTTTTGTAAATACGTTTTTGGTGAACAAACAGGTGTGTTACCCAATTCATTTCTTCTAGCCTGCTCACCTCTGTAGGGCTCCTGCAGGAATAAAAAGGACTGAAAGGGTGTTATTCCACATAGATGAGCTTATCTCATTTTCTAAAGTTGCTTTCAGGCTTGAACTGAGCTTAGACTCCTTAAATACAGCTTGTTTGCTGCATGACTCTTACTTGTGAAAACCGCTGTGGTACTTAGAGCTTGGTCGTGATTCCATAGATTTTGAATTTTTAACAGACCAGTGGATTTTCTAAATGTACTTTTCTGCATAAGAGCTATGTGAAAGATGAGCTTTCCTTACTGGTGGTGTTGCTTTATAATATGAAAAAAAATCCACTGAAACCATGGAAGAAATGCTTTAGTTTAGCACCTTGCTATCTCAAGGAAGACACTTGCATGGAAATGACTCACATGGCAAAAGCAGTTATGTGAAAAACGAAAAACAAACTCCAAGGGGAATAATATATCTCTGTCAGAAAAACAATGATGGAGTACAGCACTCACATTTATTAAGAGAAAACTGCAGTATGCTGAAGAGCCTGAGGAGAACTGCTCCTTCCTGGTTTGCTTTTTGTCCTCAGAAAATGGCGATTTGCGTTCTAACCCCTTAAAAGTACTTCACAGTGTTGGCTAAGCAGAATGCCTAAGGCTAGTCTCAAATCTGAATTGGTACTATATGTGTTTACACTGTCAAAATGAGACTTAACAACTCATTCTTTCCCATAGCTTTTTCCTCTTAGTTCTACCTAAGGTGTCTTAACTTCCTGCCCCAAGTCCTTGAAGGTTGGCAGTTGCTTTGTATCCTGTTCCCCTCTTGACCTGGTTCTTGAAAATGTAGATACCTGATGGATCAATCTCTTGTGATTCTTTGATCTGATGTTCCATCCTAGTGCTTTTCTGGAACTATGAACAATTCATTTTCTTCAACAGATCATAGTAGGGGGAGTGGCCAACACTCCAGATGATGTGCAGACCTACGCTTCTTGCACTCTTCTTGCATCCAGTTTGAAAGAAAGCCAGTGGGGAAATGAGAAAGCGCAAGACAAAGTGCAGAGTGGACCTATTGAGGCTTGTGTGGCGTGGTTGCTGGAAAATGAATTCATTCAAGTTCTGGACTCTGGCAAAGGTGTGAAAGGTAACGTTGTTATTCTTTCCAGTGATTGTAGTTAGCAGTTTTGAATGAGTAAATCTTCTGCAGCTGGTAGATGTTGCGTGTAACTTTGTAATGAGGACTTCTATGCATTTTTGTTTATATTTTAAATAATCATGTGTACCAATAATGTTTTAGCTTCCCAGAGGGCATCTTGATACCTGCTTTAACATATTTTACATGCAGATGTTCTTGGAAGGCCTTTCTCTGCATATCCCATCTAAGGCTGATGCACCTAGTCTACAAACTCCCAAAATATTTTTAAACAAGGCATACTTTCACTATAGGATTTGTGCACATTAACTGTAGGCTATGATTTTTGCCTTTCTGAATAGGAACCAGTACATTCTAAGAGTGCAGTTCTCTCCTGGAACATCTTGTGTACATGACTGCACTTTTTCCTGATTTTGGCTGTTTTATTAAAATATCTGAGGGTGTGACTCTTACAGTACTAGTAACCCATTACAAGTTAATTTTGGTCTGTTTTTTTTAAGAAAACAGAATAGGAGATATTTAGTATTCCCAAGAAAGAAATACTCAAAATGATAACTCCTAGGCAGGATGGCAGATGGGATTCTGGAGTTTTTTATTCAAATAGTTATCACAACTGTTATTCAAAGGGATCCAAGCTGGTGACATGGCCTCTGAAAAAGACTAGTTTAGCCTTAGGCAAATCTAAACCTTCTTTTGTTTCCATTTTCCTGTTTTCAGAATGGAGAAACATGCTATTTCTTCTTGAAAGAGCAGTTGGGAAAAGTTAGTAGAATTGGTATCTACAAAATACACTGTAATCTGAAAATGAGATATAAACTTCCATTTAAATGTTTCTCTGTGGGTTTTTTTTTGTTTGTTTGTTTTTAAACAGCAAGGGTTTATCATCCAACACATCTTGGCTCTGCCACTCTTTCCTCTTCACTTTCACCAGCTGAAGCCATGGAAATCTTTGCTGACCTGCAGCGAGCTATGAAAAGCTTTGTTCTGGAGAATGATCTGCATATTGTCTATTTGGTGGGTTCCTAAATTCAGTGTTTTGTATTTTGTACTGCCAAAACTGAAGAAAGGAGAGCACAATGCAGACTTCTTGAGAACTCTGTGAACATAATAGTGGTTTTGTACTTTGATTCGTTCATCCTTCACAAAGAAAAGATTCTAAATTAAGTATTTGTTAGAACTAGTCTCTTCACATAATGTCTATTGTGTGTGCAGGTGTTGCATGTTCATCTAAGCACACTTTTCACTCCTAACTTTGAAAGATTTCAAAACTGTAAGTTTTGGATGTAGGATAATGACATTTTTTCTGAGACCTTTTAAGTTGGTGAAAGAAATTCCTTTTGTTGTGTGTTTGGGATCAGCAGGCTGCATCTTGGATTACTTTTTGAAGCTCAGTAGACTTTTAGGGTTTTAACATCTCTTTTGCCTAGAAAAAGCCTCAGAGAACTACACTGCATTCTGCCTATTGGTGGACCTTTCCTTGGTTCAGTAACAGTGAAATTCACCTCATTTATTTTACTTGCCTGGTGATGCTGACAGGGCTACAGGAAGGAACATATTAAATCCTTTGAGGAGATAGTGTCCGAAAATTTGTCAATTTATGTACACATAATAAACTAAGTAATGCTATTTAAGACCTTTGGAGAAGAAGCCATGAACCTGTGAAGATTAGGCTAGTTCAACCTCCCTGCAGAAGCAGGTTCACCTAGATCAGGTCACACAGGAACATGTCTAGCTGGGTCCTGAAGACCTCCAAGGAAGGAGACTCCACACCCTCCTTGGGCAGCCTGTGCCAGGGCTCCCTCACCTGAACAGTGACATAGGTTTTTCTTATACTTAAATGGAACTTTTTGCGTTCCAGCTTCATCCCATTACCCCTTGTCTAGTTGTTAAGATACAATGGAAAAAAGGGATGCCCCAACCTCCTGACACCCACCATTTAGATATTTGTAAATATTATCATGCAGTCATCACCCAAAATGGGACAGTTGTCTTTAGCCTCCTTAAGTATAAAGTGCATTCTCTTTACCAGGCTGATAAACCAAAGGCAAAATTTGGGCATTGTGCCTGAAAAAACCAAGTTCATTCCAAGGAGAATATGCTTGTGGTTACAGGAGTTGTTGAGCTACGGGACAGAAGAGATTCTGGGTGCCTGTCTCTGCTGGCTCTGTTCCTAGTTATTGGCTAATAGCGATAGAGGTTGTTTCTTTTTGTTTGGTTGGTTGGTTGGTTGGTTTTTTGTTTGTTTGGGTTTTTTTTTTTTTTTTTTTACTCTACTGGTATCCCATACGTACCCGTATCTCTGTTTTAGAGGACCAGATTATATTTTGTTCTATTTCTACTAGGTAAAGTGGACTGGTTTGCGTCATGCACTAGTGATTTTTTTTCCTGTTTGCATCTCCATAACAGGAAAAAAAAGATTATTTTGTTCATATTCTGGAGCAGAGACAGTTCTGGCAATATATTTTACTGGCAATGTATTTTATTTTACTCTGTACTTTTTAATTGCAGCAGCTTGTCTAATGTTATTTTAAATCAAATATACTGTTGAACAAATTGCTCTTGAGATTCTTTTCCATTAAGCTAGCCTAAAACACTTTCTTGCAAGTCTAATCATTTTCAAGGGTGAAGGTTTGTTTAGATTCGGTGGCTTCTTTTTCTTAAATGATTGTTCTCTGTGTTCCTTATGGGCTACAAGGAAATTATTTGCTGTAATGCTTTTTAATCTTTTAGGCTTAAATCTTGTACGAATATGAGACTGAATTCCAAGACCTTGGAAATAAAAATTTTAGGAAAGTGAATTAAAACAAGTAAGTATTTGCTAGGCTAGGAGAAGAGTTTTCTGTAAAGAAAATTAAACAAAATCAAAAAACCCCAACAAATGGCAGTCTCCCACCCTATTAACTCCTGTTCTTCTCAACAGGTGAAGGAGCATGGGTGATTTACAACTAAGTAGCTATCTGATATTCTGTGTTGTGTTAAATGCTCCCCAACAGCTGTTAGTTATTTCAAAATAATTAGTCTTACAGTATATCATTACAGATACGAAGACATATTGTCTCTTTGTACCAAAACAACTTCTGTGCTGACTGAGTGATAACAGAATTGGTTTTCTGTCTAAAAGTGTGTGAATGCTTTTTTGTTAGTGTTAATAAAAGATGAGGTTTCTTGTGCTCCAGGTAAGTGAAAGCTTCATCAAGTTCTTGCTAAATCTCTCTTCCCTCCTTCTTTATCAGATGCCTGATTAGTGCGGTTGCTAATGGATTGAAGAGTTGATAACTGTCAGTTTTGTTAAAAGAAGAGCAAAGTTTTGTTTTGTTCAAGGAGAACAAATATTCAACTTTAAAATCTTCTGATGGCTTGGATTTAGGGAGCAATCTGACGAAGATTCCATATCGTTTAATCATTCCAATACACATATGAGTCAGATCTCATCAATTAAATATTTTTAAAAAATAGGTTAGAAGAGCTTTTGCTTTCTTCAGGGTACATGTTTATGACTCATCGCCTCCGAGTAGTGTGTAGGATGCTCTGACTGTATTCCCTAGACTGTATTTTTGTTTACTCAGAACTCTTTTCTGTTTGTTTCTTTGAAATGGTTTTACTTTGCATTGTTTTATTTTCTTTAGGTCACCCCAGTGTATGAGGATTGGACCATAATTGATTGGTACCAATTTTTCTGCTTATGGGAGAAGCTCCCCGCCTCAATGAAACGTGTGGCTGAGCTGGTGGGAATTGAAGAAGGTTTTCTGGCTCGTTCTATAAAGGGCAAAATCACAGCTAAAACAGAGAAGCAGCATAGACAAATGGCCATCCACAAAAGGTAGACACATATAGGTGTTAATAGGCTAAGACTAGAAGCTGTAATTCATGGAAAAGACAGGCACTGTGTCTGTTTTCAGGAAGTGTCTCTTGCTGAGTGACAATCTGGACCTAATCTGCCTCTCTGAGGGCACTGCTGGCTTAAGATGTTATTGCTGATGGTTTTGAATGCCATCTTTTTTCCTTCTGTGCAATGCCATTGTGCCATTCTGTCCTGTGCTATCACAGTGCATTTTGCCTTGTACACTAATGTTTCCTGGATGATGATTTTATATCCATGTGCACTTCTACAGGTTTTTCACCAGTCTTGCCCTTCTGGATTTAATCAGTGAGGTGCCCTTAAAGGACATGACTGAGAAATATGGCTGTAGTCGTGGCCAGCTTCAATCCTTGCAGCAATCTGCTGCCACCTATGCAGGTGAGTTGCCTGAACAAAATACTCCAGGAGTCTAGTCTGTTTTCTTTCTTTCCCTATATGGGGCTAAGGCACCGCAGTGTGGTGCTAACAACAGTCTTGTAAAACCACTTCCAGCTTTATAGCTTAATCTGTGGTTGCCCCTGCTTTGTGGTCTGTGGAAATAATCTCTGTACTGTGCAGGAGTATAGTTTGTTCAATACTAAGTATGGAAATAAATACAAGTCCATTCTGCAGCTTGGGTCTATCAGGGAAGAGTATCTTTCAACATGAGTGAAGGTTGAGGTCTCTATGACTTAGCGTGGCTCTCACCTGGTTGCAAAGTAAATTGACCAGAAAGTGTAAGTTTATAGTTTTCAAACCATGAGTAGTTTCTGGGCTGTTTATTTCCAGATAACAAAAGGTCAGACAGCTGTTACCTAACTTAACTTTCTTAAGAGGGCTGTGTGGGAGTAGAAGTAACAGCCCACCATGTGACTGAGATTTTTTTTTCCTATTGCCTAAGTCCTCCATTACTCCATAAGTGGATCTTCAATTTTTAAGACAGTTTTAGCTCCACTTTGAGAAACCCTATGTGTGGGTTGCAGCATGAGTCAAAGCCCCAAAATGAAAAGGTCACGCCAAATGATGCAGAGTAGTTTAAATTAATTCTGGAAGTATATATAACTTTTTGTTGTAGCAGTTTCATAATTCTCTCTTCCCAGTGCTAATAATTTTCACAAAAGTTATTTGGGAAGTGAAATTAACTGTTGACATGACATATGAGATATGATAAAAGTTGCATTCTATAATCACTGTAAAAATAGTGCTGGAAGCCATGTCTTTCAGTTATTTTCATATTCCATAGATGCAATCTCTGAGTAAAGAACTGTCTTTCCCCTGCTCTTTTCTTTCTTTCATATGGTGGGCACTACAGTTATAACTTCTATTGTAGGCATTGCTACCTCCTATGCTGCTCTCACTAACTAAGTTCTACAGGCCAAGTTCTGCTCTTATGGGCATCAGTGCTGGCTTTCCTTAAAGATCTGTGGCTTCCCTTAGTGCCTGTCATCACTATTTTCTGTCATCTTTACTTCAGTGCGTTGGATTCACAGGACTCCTGTTATAGGATACGCGTATGCTTTGAGAAGTTCTGCCTCACTGATACACTAGTTAATTCTAGATTGAGTTCTGCGAGACCAGCTCCTTGTCATAGTTACAATGAACATCAGTTAGTTTCCATTCTGCAGCTTGGGCATGTCAGGAAAAGAGGACCTTTCAGCATGAGTGAAGTGACAGGGAGGTGAGAAATGTGAATGCCAGTTCAGCTGGGGGCAGGGTGGGGAAATGGATCTAGTTTAGTAGAACTGGAACTGCAGTTAAGGCATTGCAACTTCTGTTTTCCAGGAATGGTGACAGTTTTCTGTAATCGACTGGGCTGGCACAACATGGAGCTGTTGCTCTCTCAGTTCCAGAGCCGCCTCACTTTTGGGGTGCAAAGGGAGCTTTGCGACCTGGTCCGAGTGTCTCTGCTGAACGCACAGCGCGCTAGGACGCTTTACAACGCCGGCTTTGTCACAGTGGCTGATCTTGCTAAAGCTAGTCCTGATGATTTGGTAACTGCTCTGAAGAACTCGGTACCATTCAAAAGGTGAGAAATCACTAAGTCCAGAAGTCAGATAAAGGAGTTTGTTTGTAAAATGAAAGATTGCAGAGTGAAACCTGTAATAAAATACAGCAACCTGTAGGGACTTAGAATCATAGAATTGTGGTAGAATGGTAGGGGTTGGAAGGGACCTTTAGATATCATCTAGTCCAACTCCCTTGGTACCAAATGTTACCAAACCAGACTTGATACCAAACGTTAGTTAGAAATAACTTGTCTCTGTAATTAATCGCAGTCATCCTGTGATTATTTTGAAATTGATAGAATCAACTCTTATTTGCAACGTAAGCTTACAAGTTCTGATGTTTCTCCTTATTCCGCTTTCCCATGCACCTGTTCGATGTGGGTGAATTGTTAATGCTTTCTGGACACCTTTTGCTGCCTCTAAAAGGCAGCTCCACCCTACAATCAAATGAATTGGTGATTTATTACTGTATATCATTTGAGATTATCTTGTGATTTCCATGTTAGTGCAACGATAGGCTTCAATGGTCAAGAACCTGTTGGAATGTGCCATGATACCTGTCTTGTTCATGCTTCTAAAGTTTCCTGTCTCTGGAAAACAGTGCATGGAGAAGGATTGATTCAAACCTAGATCTTGCCCTAGTAGGGAGTTGAGACTCGTCTGGGGTGCATGTTTGGGCACAGAAACCTGGGAGTGCCTTTGGGATGTACAGCCAGTAATATCTTTCATGAACATCAACTGACATACAGAAAAGTGTTATTTTCTATTGTGTTTTTATTTAAGATACGGCGCTTCTCTGAAGCCAATTTGCTGTGAAGCAAATTGAAATGGGAGTGTAGCAGAATAGTGACAGCTCCTTGTGATGCTTGTTGTTTTCTGCATGAATGTTTACATATCTCTGTTACCTTTCCCATAGCGTCCGTAGGGCTGTGGATGAAGATGAGGAATCAGCAGAGGAGCGTCGGACTGTGTGCAGCATCTGGATGGCTGGAATGAAAGGTTTAACTGAAAGAGAAGCAGCTTCCCTCATTGTGGAGGAAGCCAGAGGACTTCTCCAGGAAGATTTGGCACTGATGGGAGTGCAGTGGAACCCAGAGTCTTTTCTCGAGACTGATACATCCTCTATCATCAGCAGTGAGTCAGAACTGGAAGATAGACTACATAGATCAAATGGAGAGCAGTCTTCTGAGTCTTCAAGAGTGTTAAACAAAAAAGGGTGCAGAGTTCGACATCATAATGGCCTCAGTTCGCAGACTGGAAACTTATCAAGTATTAAAAAGGGATATAAAAGGCGACTAAGCAGTAGTACAGAAAACTCCATATTTGAGAGTGAAGTCCCAGGCAGGAAACAGGCTCGAGCAGACGAAGGCAATGATGTTGGGTACAGTGCCAGAAAAAGGACAAATATATGCAGAGATAATGAAAATGTAGAAGGAATTTCTCTGGTCAAAACCAAGATGGATTCCAGGAGAGCAATTCCAGAACTCTCTATTGAACAAGGGAAAACACCAATGTTGAGAACAAAGTGTTCAGTCTCTAGACTGATAAAAAGTATGGATGTGCATTTAAACCGGACTAGGAACAAACACACCACTTCAAAACTGCAGAGGTCGTTTCTTGAAGATTCAAACATGCTTAGCATAGACATAAAAAACCCACGTCCTTTCTACCCCACCATCTCTAAAGATACTTTTTCTTCAGATCAAAATAATAAGGAATTGATGGAAACTGGTTCTGTAACTCATAAAGTCTCAAATTCTCTACAGATGGGGAAAATTAATCTTGGGAGAAAGGATAAAATGGGAGGATTATTTACAGAGCCTACCACCAGTAATGAAGGCATGCCCAAGGGGAGAGCGTGTTTTCAAGCACCTGTTACGCTGCACGGTTCTCCATGCATCAACATGGAGGCACATCATTCTGTAGAAAGTGTAGTGCTACTTTCCAACGGTAGGACACAGAGAAATGAAAATGCTGATGATAAGCAGAATAAAATTAATAAAATGCAAACAGATGTGAACTGTGCCAAGGTGATGACTGGTGAGCAGCAGATGGCTTTAGATACAGATCTCCATAATGTAGCTGCTACCTACTATGGAAAAGGACATGTCCGTAGTGGTAGCAGGATACAGGGGCCTGCGGGTTTTTGTCCTGGTGAGGATAAATCCTGCCATATTCAGATGCAGAATGGTGGCAGAAATGAGAACAAAAAGCCCAATGGAATATTGTTACAATCTGGACCCCTGCAGAAAGCCAACACTCATCCTAAGAATTTTCTTAAAGCCTCTCTGGTAAAACCCAGAAGTGTTTGCAATGCAGATGATGTTCAGATTGGTCCTTCCTCTGATCTGTTTTCTGACTCTAGAGACTTTGAAGACAGCTTCCAGTTGGATACTCAAACTGAGATGATAATCAAACAAGAGGGAGCAGCTGGAATGACAGGACAGCAGGGAATACAAGGTTCAGAGCTGGTAACAATACCGTGGCAGGAAATCTCCGAGAAACTAAGCACTTTACAGACTAAGAATGCCACTGATGAAAGGCTGGCTGCAACAGTTAAGAAACTAGGCTTATCAGGTCTTATCACATCAAATAACATTACAAAAAACACAGCTCAGCACTGCAGTAATGAAGCTTCAGAGTCTGGAGGCCTTAATTTACAGCCCCTAATGAAGAAAACGGAATCTGCACCTTGCCTTAAAGAAAGTGATTTCTCAGTGACTGACTCCCAGCTACACAGTTTTCTACAAGATTACCAGACCCAAAATTCAGTGAAAGGGGAGACTGTGTCTAGAAACCTTAATAAAGCAACCTCCCCTTTTGGTAGGGAGGACATTGTACAAGTAGAATGCCACCCTGTCCCCGAAACAAGCCTGAATATAAGCGATAGCTTGCTGTTTGATGATAGCTTCAGTTATGTCAGCGACCTTTCAGCTGCTCACATCACAGAAGCTGACAAAAAGGAACCTGTGGAGAAGCAAGGAGCTTTGCTTCCACCTGAAGATCTTTTGCAGAACCTAAGGCCTGTTCAGAATAAATTCAATGTCAGTGGCAATCAGAAAGAGTATGAGGATGCTGTGCCACATAACGATGTGTCTCTAGCATGCTCTGATCTAATAGCTAGAGTTTTAGATCATGCAAACTCCCCGTCTTTTCTGGAAAATCCTCCTTCTCCGTTTCATGGTCAGTCAGGATTAAGAAACCCAGAAGTTTGTAACAACGACCACAAACCAAAGTATTTAGTAGGAGATCCAGGTGAAAAGCTCCAGAGAGGCCCGCAAGCTTCAGACAAGACAAACCATCCAGTGGTGTGGGCTGACCGCTCGTTTGAACTAAGTCCAGGGCTGCAGGATGTATTAGACAAATGGCCTAGTCCTTCAGACATTGAACCTGTGTCAGTAAACTCCTGTTTGAAAAATGTTCCTATTACTAATCAAGAGCTGAATCCAGTTTTTGAGTCTGACCATTGTCAGCCAGAGCCTTTGCCCTCTTGCCAGGATTTAAAAAGCTGGTTCAAGGTTAAAGAAAACAAAAAGGAAGGCTTGGATCTTCAGAAAACAGACTGCATAACAATTCCACTCAAGGGAAGCAACAGAACGTTCTGTCCTCCACCAGATGGTAATAATGGGTTTATTCCCCCAACACCCCCCAAAGAGCTTTTGCCAAAGGATTCAGTTTCTCTCTCTGTGAAGTCTGCAAGGAAGAGACAAATCACCTGCACGAATGAAGGACAGTTGGTACAGCCACAGCAGAATAGTGACAGCAATGCAGAGCTGCAGGCAAAAACACTTCAGGTTGATCTTGAGAGTGTAGACCCGATTGAGACTGATGAGATGAAAGATAATTCCACTATAGACGAAGGCTTTTCACTGCGGCTATCTCAGGACGTTTTGACTGCTGAAAGTTTCACTGTTATTGATGTAGCAGGTGACAAAGCACTTTTCCAGACTTTTGTTGAAGAATGGAAGGAGAAAAGCAGATTCTCCATCTCAGTGGCATGTGAAAGAGCGAAATGTCTTTTGTCTCCCAAATCAACGATTGGTGGCAAATTCAAAAAAGGTCAGTTCTGTGTTCCAGCGCATTATTCTGTGAACAGCAGAGTGGCATCTTTAGCTTAAAGGAGGAGTGGAGAAGGAAAGGGTTTGCGAAAAAAAAGGAGAAAAATAACTGATGTTAATTGAATATTGTCAGCTTCAGTAAAGCAAAGGAGCTGAGCGTTAGTAGAGGATGGAAAACTGTTGTCACACATTTCATTGGTAGATCTTTGGTGATAGCAATGAAGTGTGAGCAGCTTGTTTCTATGTGAGAGCATCTAAAGATTCTTAATGTTCTTACGTATGTAATTTTGAAATGGATCTGTGTTGTGCAGTCCCTTTATTGTGTGTGTCTCTGCGTGTCATAAGTTTTAGTATATGTTAAAATGAACAATACATTTAACTGTATATTTATCTGTATAGTAAACTATACAGATTGTTCAGGGTCTCCACTGAGCAGTGTTACTTGTGGGGTTGCCTCTGTACAAAGGTTAAATATTTCTGAGTCTGCAAAAAAAGTATATTTGATGCACTATATGCATATGTGAAACTCAATCCAGTCTCTGAGTTGTTGCAATGTTGCCTCATTTTTTTTTTCCACAGAGGTATTAATGTGCTGCTGTATAAACATACTCTTCCTTGAAAATGACAAGATTAAGAAGGGTTAGGTTCTTTGCTGTCATATTGCTTTAACAACAACAACAAGAAGAAAATTTCTTAACTATCAACAATTTTTGAGGGGCAGAAAAATACATTTCTGCCTCAACTCTTCAAGAGATTGCTAGGAGAGGACAGAGTTTTTCAGGAATGCTGTGTGAGTGGTTGTTTCTGTTAAGAGAAAGTTTTACTATTCTAAATGTAGTTGGGGTTTTTTCTTTTCCCCAAAAGAAACACAGATTTTTCTCCATATAGATTAAAAAAAGAGATATTTATACTCTTTTAAGAGTTTTAATCTCAACTGGATGTATTTACATTTTCAGGATCCAAACTCTACTGTATTTATGAATGCCATTTTATAATTGTAACTTAAAAACTATTCCTTTAGGAAGTTCTCCTCAGCGGATGCAAGTTAAAGATGATGGATTTCCTGTCCAAGGCTGTGAAGACATCTTGGTAGTTGGACTGGCAGTATGTTGGGGTGGAAAAGATGCCTACTACATCTCTTTGCAGCAGATACAAGACCAGACTGGTGAGCGGATAGGCTGTGCTCTGTTACTTGACACTGCATTTCAAGGAAATACCTCCAGCAGATAGGGAGTGTTTTAAGTATCCCAAAGTCAGTTCAGTTGTGTGATGGAGTGATTTAGCTGTATTATTTAGTAGTCTTCAGAGTTGAACACCCTTGAACAAGCTGCTGTGGATACAGCGGTGCTGCTGTGTAAGGCAACCAAGTAATTAGCTCGAGTGCTGACTTGGTGAACATGAACATGGCCAAAATGTTAGCTTACTGCCGTTAGGTGGCAGGCTCAGCAGCAGCAGGCCGGTTAGCTCAGTTGGTTAGAGCGTGGTGCTAATAACGCCAAGGTCGCGGGTTCGATCCCCATACGGGCCAGCCAAGGTTGGTCAGGATGGCCGAGCGGTCTAAGGCGCTGCGTTCAGGTCGCAGTCTCCCCTGGAGGCGTGGGTTCGAATCCCACTCCTGACATCCCCTTTTAGGGGTTGACTTGCTGGAAAGAGAGCAGCTCCACTGCTTGAAGAATGTGAGAGATATGTTGAACAACAAATTAAACATGAGTTCGCAAGGTGACCTCGTAGACAATGGCATCGTTGGATGTGAACTGCTAGAGGAAAGTCCAGTGCAAGACTACCAAGATGATGGGTGACTGGAGCATCCCTCTCTTATGAGGGAGGACTGCAAGACCTGGGGTTGTTTAGTCTGGAGAAGAGAAGACAGAGCAGACCTCATCAACACTTATGTATACCTAAAGGGAAGGTCTCAAGACAGTGGGGCGAGTCTTTTTTTTCTGTAGTTCCCAGTGACAGGACAAGGGGTAATGGGCACAAGCTGGAACACAAAGTTCCACTTCAACACAAGGAAAAACTTATTTCCTGTTCAGGTGAGGAACCCCACACACTGCCCAGGGAAATTGTGGAGTCTCCTTCTCTGGAGGTTGTCAAACCCACCTGGATGAGTTCAGGTTAACCTGCTTTAGCAGGGAGTTGGACTAGATGGTTTCTAGAGGTCCCTTCCAGCTCCACTGCTCTGTGTTTCCAACTTTTGCTCTCCAGACAAATCTGACACTAGAATACACAGCATAACCCAAGATGTGCTACATGGACTCGTGGCTAGGGTTTGATTTCTGACTGTCCATTGTTTGGTAGTACAAACACAGCATATTGCTTTTGGGAGCCTTGTCTGCTTTGATAAAGTGGGTAATATTGGTATAGATTTATTGTCATTTGGTTGGAATACAACTGTAAGTTTTTTTTCTTTAGATGATTGCATTCAAGATTTTGCTCTTATCTGTCTTATCACACAGTGTGTAAAGAGATGTTTTTTGCTTGTATTTCCTGCCTTAGAAATCAGCATGAGTTTGGCACCTCCGCCTTTGGACAAAAACCTGTCTGTAACGGAGAGATTGTATCATCTGCAGCTGCACTTGCAGAAGATGCCCAAGCAAGAGCGCTCACTTATCATGTATGACTTTATTCAGCAGTACAAGACTCTGGTGATGGCTTGTGGCATCTCCTTGGAAGGAAGTTTCGAAGACCCAAAGGTTTGCAGGATTAAGAAAATAAGCTTGGGTAAAATTCCTAGTTTAAACACAGGAAAGACAGGAGCACCTTCTGACACTTTCCTTCTATTATTTAGATTTGAATATGTACGTCTTTCAGGAGGTTTAATGAAATTGTCTTCCAATGGGAAATGTAAAACAGTGTTTAGAGGAGACTTGTTTTGCTATATGTCCATGGTGCCCGCAAGAGAAACAGAGCAGGTTAACCTAATGATAGGTTAACACATTGAGCTTTCACATCTGATTGTCTGGCTGGGGACAATGAGGTTAAACCTCTCTCCTGTTCCAGTGGACAGTGCTGAACTCTTGTTTTGTTACAGTAAGAAGCCTGGGACTTCTTATGACAGAAGATTATTGATTCTGAGAACAGAAAACTTTGTAAGCAAAAAAAGATGTGCCCACTTCATGTATGGGCTACTATTTTCTCAACACAAAGTTGACATATAGTTTCATAAGGTTTGGGTACCATTTGTTACTCAAATTTAAGACTAGAAAGAGGCAAAAGCACCTACTTGTCTTTGTTATGAAAAGCTTTAGATGCATAGAAATTTCTGCTGTTGTTTTTTAAAGCTTGTATCAGCACTGAATACCATCATGGCAATGTTGAATTCTGCAGGTAAGTAGCTAAGGTGTTCAACACCAGGACAAATTTAGCTTTTCATGCTGCTACATGGTTTAGGATAAAACTAAAGAACAATAGAAGTAGCACCTTTCCCTGCACTGTTCCATGTTTTAAATGGAGTCATGCTCATATTTGTTGATTTTGGTGATATGATGAATACACATTTACACAAACACATACACCATCTCACATCTCCCTAGATATAGACGTGTGGTTTTTATCTTTTGCTTGCATGGCAGACAAATGCAGAAACCTGTGTTTCAGCCCATTTTGACACAAGAAAAATGAAACATAGCTTTAAGTGAAATTGCTTTGAAGACAGTGGGAGGTATGAGGTTTACTGCAAATAAAATTTGCTGTGCAGAAGTGGTACTAGTGCTGATGTGTGAAAAATAGGAGAGCTCAGCTTGACTGATGTTCTAGATCAACAGCAGGTTCTGAGTTTTACAAAGTCAGTTTTCAGACGAAACATGTTTTGATCCTGATTTTCCTATATAATCCCCTTTAGTGTTAAGTTTTAATAAATGAAAAAACTTGAGTACAACACTTTTAGGTGTGTTTAGTTGACAGAGGATAAGGTTTTCAAATATGCAGAATTAACTCTGGGAATGAAGCTTTTCAGTGACTTTTGCCCTCTTGAAGGTTTTATCTGAAATCATGTAACTTTTCCACAGATTATTCCAGTCTGCCTGCCAAATAAAGAAAAATAATCTGCACTATAACTGTGTTACTCCCCCCTCCAAACATTTGTGTTGTATTATGACCAAAAATGGAAAAAAAAGGTCTCATGGAGGTCCCTCTTTTTAAGGTTGCATGTTGGCTGCTTGATTCTGGCTCGAAGGAACGTACACTTCACAACATGGTGACTAACTTTCTCCCCAGTGAGTTGCCTCTACTGGAAGGAGTGAGCACTGGCCAAGGTGTTCAGAGCCTGGGGCTTAGCGCCAGTGGAAATCATTCTGGGAGGTACAGAGCAGCAATAGAGTCTGTGCTGATCTTCAATGTCATGAACCAACTCCACAATGAATTACAGAAGGAAAATCTGACAGGTAAAGAATGCTCCTCTTCTTGGTGGCAAAAATGGAGAGTAAAGGTAAAGCAGTTCCTAAAATCCTCAAGTATTTTCAGAAGGAGTTCTCTTGCCATTTGGCCTACCCCTATAGCATTGCTCGCTGTTTGTATGTTGCGGCCATGAAACTTTTCTGATCCCCTAATGAATGATCCACTATATTTGCAGTAGTTTTTGCTGAATGCTCATCTCTGTTTAAAAAACAAACCAACATACCTATGGGTGAGCTTTATGATTGCTTTCCTTAAATTGTATTCAAAGCATAACATTAGGGTCTAGTCTCACTGAATTATTTTATTGCAAGCTTACCACGTCATTTGTGATACTGACAATTTAACCTTAGAATATTTTTAAAGTATATGAGTGATGGAAGTGTATCAAGTTAGAAAGCTGTATGTTAAGTATGTCTGCAGTTTATAAAATGTTGATATACAAAGAAATTTGTATTTCTTAGGGAAAAAACCCAGAAGTGGTTATTCTTTTAAATACTTCTGTGGTAAAAAGTTCTGGAATACTTCTTATTATGAACGAAAGTATTTATTTATATGTTTCAGTGTGTCAGGACATTTGGGATTTAAAAGCCTGAGGATTGCCTAGTTGCTTTTTTTTAATGAATCTGTTGATCTACAGTTGATCTGGTTTTGGTGTTATAAAAACTTTTCTTGGGGTTTGTCCTTAACTACAGATGTATTTTCCAAAGTGGAGATGCCCAGCCATTATTGCTTGGCTCTGCTAGAGCTGAACGGCATTGGTTTTAGCACAGCAGCGTACGAAACCCAGAAACAGGTCATGCAAGCTAAACTAAGTGAGATTGAGACCAGGGCGTATCAGTTAGCAGGACACAGTTTCTCCTTGACCAACCCTGATGACATTGCACAGGTATGTGAATGTGAGGATGGGATGGGAGAAAGCTTTATCAGAAGTTGTTCTCAAGAGGCTTTTGGTTCAACTTAAGAAAAAAACAGATTGGACAGATTGTGTACGAAGAAAAGACAAAACTCAAACTCTGCTCAGAGCTAATTTGTCTTTACACTTATGATGAACTTGCTGCCTGCTTGTTGCTGTACGTCTGCTGCTTGTTACTGGTCACTCTGATTTCTGCCAACTTTAGCAGAAGGTCAAAGTGGGAATAAGCACATTGGAAATAAAAACCAATTGGAAATAAGTATGTTGTTTGTATAAGACTTGGGCTTCTCATGGCACATGACATGATCTGCCAATTAAATGGCTTTTGTAATATTTTGGATGAATGGCATGGGACTAGAGAAGCTTTTTGGAAATACCAATATTCTGCATACGAGAAGCGACTTGATGTTATATAGTGTGAATCTAAGAATAGCTGTTCTGAATAAGTTGCAGTTACCCTTGTCCTTACAGAGTCATGAAAGAGGAAAGACTGCTTTCAAAGTTTTGAATCAACTACTGTCTGCTTTAAAAATGTGTATAGAACTGATCTTTTTTTCAAGCCTCAGAAACAGATTTCTTTGTAATTAGAAAAACTTTCATCCCTAAAGAACTTTGCTACATATTCTTAATGTATGTTACATGGAATCTTAGGACTAGATTATAATTGCTGTACATGGTTTTTGTTTGATTTCTTTCCATATACTGATTTCTTGCTGAGGGACTATACTTTATGTGGAAATGGTAAAAATTTGCAAGCAGTCATCACTGAAAGAAATTCCACAGGAGTATTCCTCTTTTGTTGCAAATGCAGAAGTTTTGCTTGGTTAAAGTAGCCTGAGTTAGAACTGCTGAAATAATAGTCTGCTCCAATTTCAGCTTGCTTCATGGAAAAAGGGGAGGAAAGTTGTTCTGAAATGCTGTTCTCTAAATAACAGGAGCTTGTTCCTCCTGTGGCAATTTCATTAGGTATCACTTGAAATATATAGGTTGGTAGAGCTTTACCCTTCTAATTTTGTGTCAGTAAAACCTTTGTGCTACAAAAATGTGCAAGAAAAGCTTCTGTTCCCTTCTGCCAGCTGTGAAGTTAAACACAATAGCTGCTAAATAGTGTATAATGCTACATAAAAACCATAGAATGAAAAATGAAGAGCTGTGTTCTGTCTGTCAAGAAGTAAGCATATACTCAGTTTTCTATTTCTTGGCTGTTTTTTAGACAAACTAATATTCTTAGCTCTTCTATAAAAGGTACTTGTGACCACCTCCATCTATGCTATTCATGTTGCTGTGAAGCCTGCTCCTCGCTAATGCTTTTTTTTTTTCCCTTTCACCAATATTCTTCCCACTTTATTCATCTTAACTCCACGTTTTATTACAGTCGACTGTCAGCAGTAACCTCACTTATTGGATCGAGTTAATTACCTTTTCTAAAAACATACTTCTGAACTCAAACTTACAGGGTTCAAAAATGAGATTTTAGATTGCATTTTCTAGTTAATTAAAATGAGGAGGAGTGACTTTGATAGCAGAGATCTTTAATCAGCTTTTTAATTACCTGAAGCATTTGTACTGTCCTTCAGTTGGAACAAGCTGTCTAAGTGCTCAGTTGCTTTTTGTTTTTGCGTGGTAGCAGGATGCAGAAACTGATTCGAAATACTGATTTTTTTTAAGGTTTTGTTCCTGGAGCTGAAGTTGCCACAAAATGGAGATGTGAAAGCTCAAGGGAACAAGAAAACTCTGGGTTACACCAGAAGAGCAACTGCTAAAGGAAACAGGGTTAGGCTGAGCAAGCAGTTCAGTACAACCAAGGTACGGTAAAGTCTGGTTCTAGTCTGAAAAGTAACTGTGAAAACAACTCCCTCTTACTTTACATGTCTGCTGCTTGGATACATTAGAGTTTGCTACGCTGACTTAAATGAAAGTAAATTTTAACTGCCTTTTTGCTCCTCCAGTTACCATTGGAAATTCAGACTGGATTCCACCTCCTCTTCTAAAAGAGTTATTAACTCCTGCTGCTCTCCTAAAGCCTGAGTGTAGTGAGGACATGACTACAAATAGCAAGCTTCAATAAGAATAAATCAGGCAGAATCTGATTTCCCAAACCATGTGTAAGACCAAAATAACACGATAATTTTGTAAAACCAATAGTTGAAAAATTTTTCAACATCAACTTGAAAGGCACTTAAATACCATAGTGATTAAATACATTGTTTTTCCCTGCCTGGTACTGCCATATCTGTATTTTGTGCTTCAGAAAATTCATCTTCAGAATGGCTGATGTGATTGCTTATCAAATTTAGTACATCAAAAGCTAGGGAAGGCTATTGACATGCCTGCCTGTTGATAAATATTGTGGAACTGCATTAATACCAACTGCTGCAGGCTAATGGGTGCTCTTGTCAGACAAGGAGTATTAGCAGATATGTATGTTCCTTGTTTTCAGGACTCATTAATCTGTGTTGTTTTCTTAGTTGCTCCTTGTTCAATGTAGTCAGTGCTTGGAAGACAAGTATTGATTTCTGAAACTCGAGTGGCAGTGAAGAAGTGAATGTGATGATGGTGGCAGAGCAGGGAGTAACAAGCAAAGTGAGGATTTTGTCCTTCTGTGATGTGGAGGGATGAGGCTGCAGCTGTTTGCTGCATACACAAAAATATTATTTTGAGAAATGTTTGCATGACACTGTCTTTTGAAAGTCTTGTTTGTCTCTTCTTATTTCTGATTTAACTGAAAGGATTTGATTGCTAGTGATCAGCTTTGTCTTTCAAGGAACATGGTCAAGGGCTTCTTTTTATGTGTTCCTACTGTACGGATAGGAGAGAGCAGGGAGAAAAATATGCAAGAAGATGGAGGATTAACATTAATGCTGGGCAAGAAGAGACAACGTAGGGGACCTATGGCAAGTGATCCTTTATTTAATAATTTCAAGTGGTTTATAGGCTGGTGCAAATTAAGAGTGGTGATGAAGATGCATAGATCCAAAAGGAAGTTTTTGCCTTCTTGTGTGTAATAAAACTGCAGCTGTGCCTCATGGTGCTTTGATTGTCCAAGTGCAGGTGGTGTAAGTGGATGGGCTAGCTATTTAATTTTAAGGCAACAGAAGTTCACTGTAGGTGAAGGAGTCACCTTTTCCTTCAGAACTTGCAAAAGCTTTATTTAGAAAGCTTTTAAGGCAGGTAATTATAGTTGTGCCTTTTCCTCTTCACCAGGATGTTTTGGAGAAATTAAAGACACTTCACCCATTGCCGGGGTTGATATTGGAATGGAGAAGGATCAACAATGCCATTACTAAAGTGGTGTTTCCCCTGCAGAGGGAAAAGCGATTAAACTCTGTGCTGGGAATGGAAAGGATATATCCAGTGTCACAGACTCACACAGCTACAGGTAGAGAAATGTGCACATATTCCTAACTTCTTACTTCTTTTTGTATGTGTGTGTGTGTGTGAAGCTTTTCTATGGGGAAAAGATAGGAAATCAAGGCTGTGCTTTACTTCAAGCAAATGCAAACAATTTATTGCAAATAAACTGAAATAATACCAGTTTCATATGAATCTGCCCTGAAAGTCTAGATGTGTTTATAACAGCTTTTGTGTTCACTAAGCAGTATTATTCATTTCTTGTGCATATTTGCATGTAAGAGAGTCTCCTTTTGGACCCTTACTTAGCTTTGCTTTCTCTTCCTTCTCAGGTCGAATAACCTTCATGGAGCCAAATATCCAGAACGTGCCAAGAGATTTTGAGATTGAAATGCCAACTGTGGTTGAAGAAAGCCCACCCTTCCGAGCCCGTGGAAACATTAATTCTCGTGCTGTTTCTGGAGACAGGTAGGAGGATCTTGGCAGAGCTTCTGCCTACTCTTCTGATTTTAATGTGGTTGTTGTCAAGTTTCTCTTTTCTGACTTCACCTGTGGCTGCTGTCATGTCAGTGTGACTTGTTACTCAGTGTTTCTCTTACAGTTTCAGGGGAATAAATACCTAAAAATCAGTGACATGTGAAAGACTGAATGATACTAACAGCGTGTGGCTCCATGTAGCCACTTGCTTTTTGAAATTATTTATGAAACCCTACAGTGAGATTTGAATTATGGTCTCTGCTGCTGCGTGAAAAGCCTGAGTGTGAAAAGTAACTAAACTGAAGTTAGGATCTGGTTTGACTTTCTAAGAGCTCCTGTGAAAGAGGATAGGATATTGTGGAAGAAGTAGAAGAAAAGTCATCTGTTTTATGCTGTGCATCAGCCTGTGTAAAGGAATAGGAATCAAGATATTTTTCATTCTCTGTTAATGATTTAATTTATGATAATGGCCCTGCAAAAGCTACCAGGTAGCAGAAAAAGATTTTTAAAGCTGGCTTCTGTTAACCAAATGCCCTATTTTGACAGCATTACATGCCATTGCCTAAACAGTTGTGTCAAAGTCTAGTGAAACATCAAGGTGAATCTTTTAGCAGGTAGATTGTGAGCTCCATACTTGGTGATGGTTTTCTATCCTTTTGGTTTCTCTTTCTGTCCAGATGTCTGTCTCATGTGTCACCTAAAGTGGCTTTTATGGTCTTTTTTTCCCTTTGAAAGATGTGAGAAATTTGAGAAGTTTTTGTCTCTTTTGTCTATCTTTTCCTACCACAATATGACTTTTCCTACCACATCCTTGTGCCTCCAGCAGATTATTGCAAGAAGGCCCAGGAGTAGCAGGATCTTGTCCATCTCTATTGAGAAATGCTAGGCCTAGCCATTGAGGCAGAAACATCATTCTGAGAAATAGTGCTGGCAGCGCTCAGGCCTTTAGCAGCTTTGCAGGATGATTGCAGAGTGGGCTGACTACTTAGAGTCCTCCCTGTAGAGAAGCAGCCTATCAAAGCAATAGAATGCTTGCTGAACTTTGAGAGGTCTGCTTCCCACGCTGACTTTTTGGACTACATTCCTTAGTTATGCAGCCACTGTGTTAGGAAGATGGACAATCCTAAAGGCACAGAAATGACTGCTGGCACAAAAGAAGCTGTCATGAAACCTAAGTCTGATAAGCCTTCCAAACTTAGGTCCAAACAGTCTTTTTTTTTAATCTTAGTAATGACTATTATTACTCCTTCCACTTGTAGGAAGCTTCTGACCAAAGGAACATGGCTAAATTAGATCATGGTGTAAAGGCCTTACTCATTCAACTAAATTGGAAACCTGTGCTGGACATCCTCATTCTCTACAGTTCCCATGTCTTGTCTCTCACCTCTATTTTTTTTTGAAAATTTATTTATGTGATTTTTGTGCTGTTTTTCATCCCCTTGGTGCCTACCACTCTGAAATGACAAGGTATGAGAAGAAAAGGGAGTTGCCCAGGGAAGAGGACGTGATGTCTCTTCAGTGCTTTGCTGAAACTGCTTTTGATCTCAGTGATACCTTTGAATTCTGATAAATTGCTCAGATCCCTGACCCAAATGTTGAGGACTATAAAGGCCTTCTGACTCTCACTGAAGAACCAGATGAGCTGACTGCTTAGACTGGTGTTGACTCAGAGTAGGATTTCTGTAGGACTCCTTTGCTAGATCTGGGGCCTTTCATCTTACCTGTTTTAGACTAGAATTATTCAATTTCTGGACCAAGCCCTGAATGTATTAGAAAGATAAAGAGTCATTAAATCCCTTCAGGTATACATGTGGCCTCTGTCCACTTCGCCCATGGATTATCACAGAATCACAGAATGGTAGGGGTTGGAAGGGACCTCTAGAGATCATCTAGTCCAATCCTCCTGCTCAAGCAGGTCCACCAAGATCAGGTCATTCAAGAATGTGCCAAGTGGGTTTTGAAAACCTCCAGAGAAGGAGATTCCACACCCTCTCCGGGCAGCCTGTGCCAGGGCTCCCTCACCCTTACAATAAAGAAGTTTTCCCTTGTGTTTAAGTGAAACGTTTTGTGTTCCAACTTTTGTCCATTGTCCTATCACTGGACACTACAGAAAAAGGTGTTGCCCCATCCTCTTGACATACACTTCTTAAATACTTGTAAGTATGAATGAGGTCCCTGCTCAGTCTTCTCTTCTCCAGGCTGAATAGGCCCAGTTCCCACAGCCTTTCCTCATGAGGAAGATGCTCCAGTCCCCTGATCATCTTGGTGGTTCTGTACTGGATTCTGTCCAGCAGTTCTCGGTCCCTCTTGAGCTGAGGAGCCCAGAACTGGACACAGGACTCTTTTCACGGATTCTTTGTGACAAAAATGATGATGCATCTTTAAGTGTTTTAGAAATTGGTGAAGAATGGTTGTTCTTTATCTTGATAGATGTCGAAAACATTCCGGTATTTTGCCTAGTGGCCTAAAAGTTCAGGCAGAAGACAAATGTAAAGAAAGAAGAATACCATTTTCTGTTAGCATGAGGCATGCTTTTGTTCCCTTCCCAGGTAAGGTCCAGAGCCTGCTCTGTAATTGTTAAGAATATATTTAGCAAAAAACCTTAGATCAAATGAAGAGTTAAGAACTGCTGACAGTATGTATCTGACTGAGTAGCCTACTTGGAAAACTAATGCAACAGTTAACATGCCCTCAAAATTATTCACAAAACTGTAAAAGAGAGAGTTTCAGTTGGAGAAAGTCTTCAAATATAATTTGAATGTTCACACCTTAATTTCCTCTTTAATAATACCTCTTTTATAAAGAGGTTACTTAGGTAGCTCCTAAAGTACAAACTGGACTTCATCTGCTGTTCTTTCTACCCAAATGACAGTTCTCATGTTGCCTACCCTGGCTCAGTATGTTTGCTGGTCTGATCTACTGTGCCAATCATTCCTATCAGGTGCTAGACTTCTACACAGACACCTGGACACATACTTGTCTGTGTGTTTTTGATGGATTTTAGATGTAGGGGCTGGGGTGGAAAGCAGGCAGGCTTGGGCATTGGGGAAACAGAAAAGAATTTGCCTGATCTAATTTCTATTGTTTATTGGCACAAATGTCAGCAGTGGCAGAAGTGACCCCTAAAAGTATTTGCAAGAAACTGAGGCTGAGGTTGCATTGAAATGGCTGTGGAAAACTTTCAAAGCAGAAGGTGCAAGACAGCTTCAGCCCTTGTCACTGTGGGTGTGCTTCTCTCAAGGCTACCTGACGTGAGGGAGGGGTGTAGTAGCATGTGCCATATCCTCTTTGCACTGGTACCACGCAGATGTAAACGATGGCAACTGTCAGGTAGATGCGATTCAGGCCTTCAGTTTCTCAGGGGATGGAGGCTCGTGTGGTTGGAGTGTTGCTGGAGTAATTTATGATTTCCGTTACCTTCTTGAGTTCAGGTGGCTTAATCTTGGCTGCTGATTACTCTCAGCTTGAGCTGAGGATCCTTGCTCATTTGTCTTGCGACTGTCGACTCATCCAAGCCTTGAATGGGGGTACTGATGTCTTTAAGAGCATTGCAGCGGAATGGAAAATGATTGATGCTGAAGCTGTTGGAGATGAGACCAGGCAACAAGCTAAACAGGTAATTTTTAGGAAAATAAAATGTAGTGGCAGCTTTCTGGGCAGGAAAGATAGAAACACGAATAAGATGGTTTTCTGTTTGGGTTTGGCTGTGACTGTTCAGTAGTTGTGTTGTGCATGGTCTCCTGCTCTCAGTACCTTTCAGCTGGAGCTGTCTGGATTTTGGGGGATGAGAGCAGAGAAAAGCAACATTAATGGCTTGGACTCAGATAGCCTCTCTCCTTGCATGTTCGTCTTTGTTCCCATAGACTTGTTTTCCAATGAATCACATTTTGTTTTGACTCTGCTTTCTCTGCATGGCTCACCATATGGTTGCGGTTCTTCACGCTGGCCTCTGGCAGATTTGCTATGGAATCATCTATGGAATAGGAGCAAAATCTTTAGGCGAGCAGATGGGGATTGATGAAAATGAAGCTGCCAGTTACATCGACTCCTTCAAATCCAGATACACAGGTCGGGATATGGCTGTTTGGGAGCTTGGTGATGGTGGTGGTTGTTTTTTAATCCCTTCTCTCCAGGTCTCTTCAAGTCCTAAATTTGTCTCAGCTCTTTACTTACTCTCATCTCTTTTTCAAGGCTTTTACATTTTGAAAAAAATCCATTGCATGAACACATAATCCATAGAGTTTTTACTCTGTACTTTGGGTTTATTCATCTTTAGGATCTTGTTGTTTGCTTATTACATTAATTATTTTGTTGTGGGTTTTTTTTATTAATGAATAAGCCTTGGGGACTGATTTTAAGGCTTTTAACTTTCTGATTAAGGAACATACTTTTCCTTATTAAAACACACAACCTCAAAGGGTGCACAGTACAACTTACACCCTATGTCTTGTCATTTTTAAATACAACTGTTTCTCTCTTCTACTCTTGTCTTCTGCTTCCATGCAGTTTAAAGGCGTTTTGCATATAACCCTCACGTTTTCATCCAGCTGCTTGGAGCAGCTCTCCCACATTTTGTAAAAAGCCATTGTTGCATTTCTAAGCAGCACGTTAATTTGTAGAAAAGCTATAGAGAGAGTAGAGCTGCAATCAGGAAATGAATGGAGGGCAAATGGGATAAGAGACAGCTATCTCTAATCATAAAACTTGGAAATGAGCTGGAAAATTATGTTCTGAACATTCAGGGTTTGTTTCTTTAGGAGACAGGTGCTGAGAAATTCTGTCATTAAGAGTCTGTTTAGTCTCCAGTAATTTCTGGATAGTCTTTCCTTCATGACCATTAGAAATTACTTCCTGCTTCCTTCCTCTTGGGTACTTTGTGCAAACACACAAACTCCACAGTGCACTTTATAGTGTAACTTCACTTGTGAATATTCACTTACATGTATTTTGAGACTGACATGCTAAATTACATACTTAATGAATTGATTAATACTATCAGTCTTCTTCTTGAGTAGTTGCTTCTATGTTTCATATTTTGTAAGCCTTGGAAAGAAACTGTCTGAACTTAACTTTTTCCACTTCAGTGCAGCTGTTACCCGAACTTGCAGTGAAAGAGACTCTTTCCTGTCTCACCTTTCTTTGACCTTAGTTTCTTTTTAACACTCTCGAAGGATTCACTCTTTCTCTTGAAAAGTGCGGGTAGGTGAGTTTCTTTCATCCTAGAATCCGAAGTGACACAGCTTGGAGTCAGGCAGCCTGAGGCATCAAGGGCTCTGACTTCTACTTTCAACTTACTACCTTCCTCCTACTTGTCTTTCCAGCGCTGGCCCAGGTCCTGACCTCTCCATTGTCAATAATACTTGTGTGAACCTCTGTGCCTGGACGCTGTGCAGAAATGGACTTCCTACCTCCTTGTGCACAGCTAGATCTCCTGACACTCTGCAATCTCTTCCACCTCAAAGGTCTTAGTAGGTTTCCCAGCAGAGCTGTGAATAGGCTGAATGAGTGTTTGTGTGCCCTTGTCCACTGACAGTGTCTAGGAAATTCAAAGAATTACATTTGTGCTGCTTGAGTGTCCGAGACCTCTTTCAGTGACCCCCAGTAAGAAGACAACATGGAACATCAGTTGTATTAGTGAAAACTTTCTGTTTTCTTTCACAGGGATTCAGAAATTCTTGAGGGAAACAGTGAGGAACTGCAGAAGGGATGGGTTTGTGCAGACCATCCTGGGAAGACGGAGATACCTGCCAGCTATCAAAGATCCAAATCCCTACAGTAAAGCTCATGTATGTTGAGAGCAGTTACTTGGTTTGTTTTTTTGATTTAAATTTTTAAGTGTTATATTTCTTTGCACATCTGTGTCTACACTTTTAGAGTGTCTGTGAGCCACCTTGGTCATGACCTTCAGCTTCTCACTTACTTCACTGTTCCCTAAGTTGTTCTCTGAATAACAGAGCTTTTGTCATGGTCTGCTTGACGTAAGTCTTCTGTGACTGGCTGTACAGCTGTCATCACTGTGCTAACCTCACTTCAGAACTCCCACGTTAGAACTGGAGTGAGTAATTTATTGAAATAAGTGGACACGATTTCAAAAAGCCTCCACACAGTGATGTGCTTTAACTCTTCATGCTGAGTTGCTCCCACTCAGCTGTCTTTGTATGTTGTACGCTGTCAGCGCTTGAACAAGAAAGGCACCCTATATTTTTGAGTGTTTATTCCTCCTCTTATTTCCCCTCAAAGGAAAATTTCCCTAACTTGTTGATAAAGATTTACTTAATATACGCCTTTGCACTGGCATTATTTTTCTTCAAGGTCATTTCAGAAACATCTGTCATAGACTTTACTTCAGAAAGGGTGAATTGACTCCCTGGGGAGATGTTGTGACATTTCTGTGGGGAGGAAGCATTATATTTCTCAGTAGGAAGCTGGATCGGGTTGTGTGGAATTAAAGACTAGAGTGGAAGAGGGAGGAAGTGGGGGAGTTTGTACTCCAAGCAGTTAAAAGGCAAACCAGAAGACTTTCAAATAACTTCAGCATGAAGCTTTGTAGATGCACCTTCTGTTCAATTTATTCCTGAAAACCATATTAAACACCAGCTAATGAATTATCTTCACTTTCATATCAACTTTCTTATAAATTTTTGCACAAAGAGAGAAGAACCTTTGAACAGAGTTTTGTTGTCTGAGGAGGGAATTAGTAGAGAGATTGCTTGTGTGGAAAAAAAAAGGCATTGTGTCATAGCGTGGTCTGGTATATTTTTGTACAACTGCAATGCTCTGTCAGTAGACCAGATTATTAGTCAGTGAAGTCCAGCTTCTTGCCTTTGGTTATCCACTTCTAATGGTTTTGAAGACAGGCAGAAATGTCTTATGATACTCAGGATTGCCTGTGAGATTTTTCTGCTCCTCGTGCAACAGTTACCCTGGGATATGCTTTGCCTTCCTGAGACTCTTGCAGATTATTACCCTAGATATTAATTCATTTTTAAATTTGTGGAAATCCTGCTCTTCTCAATCATCTGGAGAAATCTGTGTCTGAAGCGGGTCTACAATGTCTCTTTCTTTCAGGCAGATATAACAGTAAGAGGTTTTACTCTGTAACTCATATATTATTTTTAATGAAGTACATGTGGCATGCTGGATTTGATTTATTTTTGGGGGTGGGTTTGAGAACAACTGTCTCTGTTTTAGGCAGAGAGACAGGCTGTGAATACGACTGTTCAGGGATCTGCTGCAGACATTGTCAAAACAGCCACTGTCAACATTCAGAGACGCCTGGAAGCTTCCTCATCTGTGATCAAGTCCCTTGGACATCTGGAGAGCTCCCTACAGACAGATAAGACTGGTATTCTTGTCTCTTCCTTGCACACCAGAGCAAAGTTTTCAGTGTTACTAATATAAAGAAAGGAACAAACAAAAAACTACCTGCAAAGAAAAGTTAGGGCCTTTGGGCTAGGAGTGGGAAACAGCTTATTTCCTCAAGGTGATACGTCTGTGTATAACGGGCAAAGAAGTCATAAAGAAGGAGGGAGAATGTCTGCTCAACACACAAACTGAAGCAAATGCTGTGATCAGACCAGAAGCCTGGATTGCCTCAAAGCAGATCTTGCAGAGGTTGGCAGTGGGAGTTCAAATGTGATATGGTCTGTGATACTACCCTTGAATTGTTCAAAAGTAGGAAGGAGAAACTGAGCAGAGGCTGTGGCTTCAAAGGCAGTGAACCAATAGAGTGGAACAACTTCTAGTTCCAAAAATACATATTTTTGTTAGAATTAAGTCTGGAATTTGACATACAGAGGCTCCACAAGAGTATTATATGAAGCACATATCATCATAAATTTCTTCTGGCTGCAGATAACAAAGCTGTGCTGGGGTACTCATTCCCAGAGGAGTGCTAGGAACAGTTTTTTTTTTTTTTTAGCATAATGTAGACTGTGTTTTCTTTCTCAGTCATATATTTTTAGAAAGACAACTGAAGAGATGGTGCACTGCCTTTCTTTGATAGCTCATATGCTTCAACCTGAAACATGAATCTGTCTTAATACGAAGAGTCTGATTTGTAGGACTTAGAAAAAAAACCTAAATAATTAATTGCCAGTCCTCTAAAAATATGTCAGGGAGTTTTATTTTAGAGAGACAGATTCAGAGGCTTGCTATGAGTAAAAGGCACGTGCTCGGTAGAACTTCCCACCCCCTCCAGAAGCAGCAGATACTGACCTTTGGCCAATGTAATTATAGGACGGTGAGTGTAATGTATTGTATTTGTGACAGTTTTCCCAGCTCTGATACTTACTGTTTCAAGGACTGGAAAGAATTATCTTTCAGCAAATTAGAAATGCCAATGCCATCAGAGAAACATCCTGTATCATGTGGTTTCTTCAACACTGCTGCTTCAGTGTGAGGCTTGTGTGAGGAACTGATGATGCTGTGATACCCTTCCTGTAGTTGTGAACTGTTAGGTGGCCTGAAAAATAAATAGCTTTTGAGTCTGTGTGTGTGAGGTTGTCTCTGTGTGTCTGTTTATTTTTTTTTTTTTTAGAAAAAGCTATTACCCTGGAATGATTTGTTCTGTTTTATTTCTGTAAGGCAAGGCCCTCCAGGATCCTGTTTTTCTCAACTGCTTACTTGTTTATTCAAAAACTGCTCTTTTTTTTTCTTCTCATTTTTGTTTTTTTTTTTTTTTTTCTTTTTTTTTTTTTTTAAATCAAGAGTGGTAGCTGCAGTTTCAGATTAACTGCATTTGGAAGGAGGCTTACTGCCTTTTTAGACTAGCCATTAACATGATCTTGGAAGAAAAGCAGAATCCTAATTCATTGCCAGAGAGAAGGTTGTAAACCAATTTCTGATTAAACTTGACGCGATTTTGTTTAAAATTTACTTTTAAAACAGATGGTTCAGGAAACACAACTGTCTCTTGTTTCTATTATGATTCATATCTTTATAATGCAGGCCTGAAAAGGTTATATGTAAAGCGCTTTTCATTAACATTTTTTCCCTCAGTAGCTGTACAAATGTTGATAGAATAGTAATGTTTTGTGGATTTATCTGTAGGCCATAGGCTTTTCCATTGTGCAGTTCCTCGTGTTCTTTTTCTCAAGAGTTGGGGGGACACACAAGGGGGGTTTGATAGAAGGAAAATGCCTGTGAGTAAGGGTATCTAACAAACTGTGCTTTTCACCTGTGTAGGAGTGCCAGTGAGGAAGAGAAACAGAGGGATGTTACGTTGCATCAGCGGAGCTTTCTTTGTCCTCCAACTCCATGATGAGCTCCTGTATGAAGTTGCAGAGGATGATGTCATCCAGGTACAGCCGTGCAGTTGCTTTTTCAGCTATCTAACTGCATTATGATGTTTCAGACAAGCCATCCTAGCTTCTCTTACCTGGATCCTCGCTTGCTGTGTGCTAAAAGGTCTGTGGGAAAAAAAAAAGGTTGAACTGGATGAAAAATGGTGTTGGTATCCTCGATTCCTTTATTGTCAAACTCGAGCCATCTCCATGGCTGAAGTTAATTATTCCAACGTGTGTTTTGCTGCTTATAACAGCAGTTTGCACAATTTCCCGGCAGGACTTGAACAGTGAAGTAGCTTAATATTGTTGACAAGTGCAGGGGGGAGTTTTTCCTCCTTTAAAGGTGTTTTTTGCCTTCCTGTTTACGGTCATGCTTTCTGGTGCCTAACTCAGAACATGCATTGTTACAGCCATGGTTTGTACTCTGCGTAGGGAGAAGAGGTTTCTGTGCTTTTGGTACTTGTTTCCTCATTCCCTACTTGTCTTCTTGTGTTATGGTGATTGTTAGCAGCATGATAGGGATAAGAAGTGTGCTGTGTGAGCTTAAGGTACCTTTCATGTGCATATGTGTCTCTGTGTGCTCTTCCACCCCGTAGCTTTTAGTAGCAAGTGTTTTAGCTGCGTGTTGCCAGCTCACTGTTTCCCTGAGTCCTGAGCACAAATGCAGGAAGGCTCCCAGGTCTTGCTTCCATAGCTTCAGGATGCCTTTCTCCCACTTCTGTCGTGTGCCTGCACATCTGTAATGAGGAAGACCATTTCCTGGAGGCAAGCAGTGACTGAGAGAGCTTTCAGCAGTAGTGACTAGCCTGAGCTTTCTTTTACAATTTATATTAAATTTCATTAAGAACAAAAGGTTTAATATTTTTCTCTTGCATTCCTTTTGACAGCTCAGTTCAGGAAGGCAGTTTTAGAAATGAAAAGGCTCCTAATTTTCTTTCTGTAGAAATCGTAAGTCCCCTGAGTGTAGGTTTTGTGTCTTTAGATACCGACTCCAAATGATCGCAGTGACCTCAGAAGAACTGGGAAGAAGTGAGTGGATTTGTCTGTTGTTCGTTTTATTGTATTTTTCATTAACCACCTCAGCTTCAAGGGCAATTATTACCAGCTTTTCTAACTGCCTTCAGAGATATTCCGTCCATAGATTTTTCTGGGCAGTTACTTAACCCAGCATACGTACACAAGGCCTGTTGCCTAGACTTTGACTTTCCTTGTGTGTGTTAGATTTGCTTGTTTTTCAAGGATTTCTGTCTGGCTGAGATGACAAGAGCACTTCTTACCCCTTTGATTAATTGTTTTTATGGCCAGAAAATATCCATATCTGTGATAATATCGCCAGCTGTGCTTTCAGATGCATCATTTAGAATAATCCTGGAGTGGAAAGATGTAAGTTGGAAAGGATCTCTTGAAGTCTCTCCCTCTTAAGGCCCTTCTCAAAGTAGGGCCTGATTTAATTAGTCCTTTTGAATGACAATATACCTTTCACTAAAAAAGAAGCGAGCATTTCTTGATTTCAGTATTGGTGATATTTTTTTCATCTTGCTGGCACCAAGGCTTTTTGATAGTGTAAATCGTTTATTCCTCTGCTGCAACAGTAATTTTACTCAGACAAGTTAGTTTAGTCATGTGCTTGATGCTGGCTCTGGCTTATTTTCGGCTGCTAAAATGCACAAAAGAAAACTAAAAATATCTTTCCATGTATCTAGGAATTTGTGTTCCAGTCAGAGTATCATTACAAACGGTTTGTAAGAGAAACAACACTACTTGTCTTGTTTTCATTTGCAATCAGTGAGCCAGCATGCCCTTTTTTAAAAGGCCACATTGGGGTGATACCTGTGTTTTCTTGTGCTGAGGGTGTGAAATGCTTGGAGCATCAGGGCTTTCCTAGTCTGTGCAGAATGTCAAAGTGAAGGTAGGGAGGTTATCACAGTAGCAAGACTGATGATACTGCCAAAAACATTAACACAAGAGGCTCAGCTTTCTGCCTTTTGAGCTGACCCTGGCAACAAGCAGCCAGTTAGGAACTCAAAGGTATAGACTAGATTAGAAATCAAAGGCTAGATGCTTTTAAACTGCTTGTTTGTTCCCAGCGTCATTGCATGTATGTTTTTAAGGTGGCCAGTGTTCTTCCAAGCTTGTTTCAGCTGACCATAAAGAACCCTGGAAATGATGCTGTTTGCTTAAAGTCCAGGAAATTCACAGCCCAAAGCCCCCCATGTGAGGACATTGATGCATGTCCTGTTTCATCCCATCAGCTTCCCCAGGAACCTCATGCAGGTTTTCATATCTCCCTTGCAGCCACTGTCCCTCATTCTAGATGCAGGAGCCTTCATTTGATGTTCTTCACTGTGTTCTGGACCTGTGACCCTTCTCAGAGGATATCCCTTTGTATGGTTTATGTGTCTTTTGAAACACAGAGCCCCAAACTTGATCAAGGCTGTAGTGGTTTGAATAGTGGAAAAGTGATCTGTGTGTCAAATAAGCCTTGTTTTCTTTTTCCGTGTTCCAAAATTGCATTTGCTTTCTTTCTCACAACAGTGTGCCTTCCTTAAGCCCTAGTTAAGTTTTAATCTCTTTTTTTTTCCTGCCCAGGCAGTTAGTTTTCAACCTTCTTTTTGAACAGTAGATTATTTCTATTTTAGTTCTCTACTCTGCTTCTTTGTACTTGTCTGTGCTGAATTACATCCGATTTCAAAGCATTTTTCTAGGTTATACAGGCCATTTTGAAATGTAATATATAACGGCACAGGGAGAAATCTCCCCCTAGTTCTTAATGCCATTGTAAACTGTTGTGCTCTGATTTCCCCAAATCCCCTCCCTCATGCCTCAGTAAAATCTGTGGAGGAATTTACACTGTGGATACATGTGAGGGAGTTATGAAAATTCCCGGAAGGGTCAGAAAGCTTCAATAGTTCCTCTAGCTGAGATGAGGACTCTCAATCATTTCAAAGCCTGTTTTCACTCTGGTGTGGAAAGGTTCATGGGATAGATATAGACTGAAAAAATTCATTCAAATAAGCAATCCAGGACAGATGGGACTACATGTGGGTTTTGGGGTAGGAAAGAGATTCCCTTTGTCTAGGGCACGTATATACAGTCAGGGAAAAAAACAATCCAGTCTCTTACAATCCAAAAAGTTGCAGGCAAAAATATCTCCTGGTCCTCTATCCATGTACTGAAATGAGTGTTTTCTTAGCAGTACTTTTGGAAGGCAGCAAACATTGGATTTGCCCCAACGAGACAAGGAGGGGGATGCTGGGTAGTATTCCTAGCACCTGCATTGAATGTGATCTGCTTTCCCAGAGATGGGTAATTTGTTTTTTCACAGAGTGCCTCTCATGCTGACACAACAAGGAGGAGCATTGTTCTCAGCCTCCAGTGTATTTGTTTTGTGTGTTGCTTTCAGTACACGGAAGTTTTCAGAACAGACTCCACAAAACACTTGGGATTATGTGGCCGGGTGGAAGAGGAGACACTGCAGGACTCTCAAGTGTTTAATGGAAGTTTAATCTTGCTTCTTTTCTAAGTAGTCTTAAACAGTGTAGAACTCTGTGCTGCAGAAAATGTTACTGGCTTTATAGAGTTTCTCTATTTATAAACCAGAATTGGGATTAAATTGTTCACTTGCATTCCCACCAGTGGTAAATGAGCACAAATAAGAGCAGTAGAAGATTCCATGTGTCCGATCACCCTGGCTTGTTGACAGAAAGCCGTGTAACCATTGAAGTTACTTGGGCATCTGATGTTTAGCCTTTTCTTGTAGGTCGCTCAGATTGTCAAGCACGAGATGGAAAACGCCATCAAACTCTCAGTGAAACTGAATGTTAAAGTGAAAATCGGACCAAGTTGGGGAGAGCTGCAGGACCTGGAGCTCTGACATCAAATGCAGCTTTCTCGTGTGTGGCACAATGGACCGGGCAGGACAAGGGCCTGCATGGGGCATGATCCTCCTGTTGTCATGCTTCTACAGACGCCGTCGTAAGCTGCTGTCTGAAATGTGCGCTGGAAGCTGGTAGGAATTCACCAAGCCAAAACCCTTGAAGGTCAGACAGCCTGGTGAAGCGTGTTTACAGAACTGTGAAATTATTAACTGCTAAAAGCACAGTATTTAAATGAATTGTGTTAAAATATGCTTGATCTTGTAATTTAAAGCTAAACCCCAAAGCCTAATGAATTTACTACATATGAAATGAGCTGGAATATTTTATTAAAACAAGGCACAAAGGTAATTTGGCAGTTCCTGTTTTTAATTGTGTCTAGGACAAAAAAAAAGTCAATTGTGTTTGCACTTGGTGTTGAATTTCTGTTGATCCTCTGTTAGGATCATTTTGTACTGAAATCTGCTGCTGACATTCATGTGCCCAACTGGCTTCACCTCTGGCTGGATTTCTTTCTCACTGAGCGGCCTCCGACTTTCAGGAAAGTGTTCTGGTGCTTGACTGCCATAATTCATCCTACTGCTCTTTACAAACTGGCCTTGAGAGACATATTGTTTGGGCTCTCTTACAGTTAACACAAAATCACCAGCAAAAACATTCCATTTTAACGAATGAAGCTCAATATTTTGACTAAAATCTCAATGCCAATTCATATTTTTGGGAAGAGGAAAAGCCCACCTTGGCCGGACCAGCTGAAGTGATGGACTTGCTGGTGTCTGAGGTCTGGTGTGGTGGAGGTGTTGCTGCTGAAGGGTCTTTTAGAGACCCATCTCCTAGGGAAGCGTTACACCCTGCCCGTTGGTAGCTTGAGTGCTTTGCCACAGTGTCTTTGACTCCAACCCTGTGAACAGGGAAAAACTTGTTTTGGGCATTTGAGCTGGTCCCAAGACTGATTGTGGTCAGCTGCCAGGATTGGATGCATCAAAAGAGGGGGCAAGGGAGGAGCTCGCAGGGAATTAATCTGCTACTGTCTGGCGTTACTGTCCTCACCAGTACCTTCCGGTCTGGCTAAACCTCACATCACATGGTTTTGTTTCCCTTCCAGACGGTTGTGATGCTTACACAAGTTCAGCTTCACACTACACTTGACCTTGAATTCTGTTATTTTCATCGTGTAGCCCTTGTATGTTACAACAAAGGGAGGACAGGTGTGTCCCCTCATCTTCTTTATGCCTCTAATTATTTTATCGTGCCTTTCTTCTGCAGTTCCTCCCTCCTGTAAGCGATCTCCATCTTTCCATTCTTGCCTCCTGCGAGAAATTTTCAAGCCCCTAATTATTTTTTTCATTTCTGAACTTCTGCTGGATCCTTTTTAGGAGCTCTGCTTTTGAAGTTGCCTTTATAGCTTGAGCTGAGAGGATGCATACTTGGCTTCCAGCAGCCTGAGAACGTGCATGAGCTTGTTAACTTCAAATGTGGCGCTTTTGGCCCAGCCATTATCCTGACATCACAAGCGCCTGGCATGGAGGTTTCAAGAGCACGGTGAGTTTTAGCAGATGTTAATGGGGCCACTGTACAAAAGGCCACCTCCTGGACCCATGGCAAGGGGGTCAGAACTTAGATGGTGTTTAAGATCCCTTCCAACCCAAACCATTCTACGAGTCTGTGACTGATCTGTCACCTGCCTGCTGTGCAGCAACACAGACGCCTGGTTTTGCGACCAAGTCTTGGGCAAGGCAGCCTTGACTGCCCATCTCAGCACCTAGTTTAACCTTCTTACCTGGTTTGTGTCTTACCTTATGCTGATGTCTTTTGTTTCCTTCCTGCCAGCTCTGTGCTGTGGTTTTCTACCACATCTTTCACCTGATGGCCAAGCTCTTTATCCACAGCATTCAGCCGATTTAGATAGATGTTTGTTTCTTTCCTGAGCTTATTAAAGCTTTTGTTAGTAACAGATCAGAGCCCGAGCACCCTGGTGTCTGACCATTTGTGTGCTCAGCCTGTGAAGATGCTGGGTTGGACTCATTATCAATTCACACGGCCTAATGATTTCCTGCCCCCCCGGGTGTCATGCAGTGACACACCTGTGCTGCTTTTGAAGCCTCAGCAAGCTGCTGTAATTTGAGTTGCTTGTTCTTTGGCACATAACAAGGCTTTCCTCCCCCGTAACGTATTTGTAATTTCAGAAGGATGGCTCTCTTGCCCGTATTTCCCAACAAGCCCTCTAGGCAGGGGTGATATTAATCAGTGAGGGGATTGACACAGAACTAAACTTATTTTGCTAAACAAACTACAACAAGTTCTTTTTAATTAAGCAGTAATTTGGAGCAAATGAGAAGATAAAAGGTGGCCACTGCTCTGTGAGGGATATTAGAACTGTCTCTGAACTGTTGCCTGATTCCTGCTATTTACATGGCTTAATTCTGATTAGACTTTAACTCTTAGTGAGACTAAGCAAGGGAAGCAGAGGGAGGCTTTACGCCAGGTAAGAAGAGGCACTGCCTAGAACTGTGCAGAGAGAGTACTTGTTATTTTTTTAAGTTAGTAGAGGGAAGCTGGCTGCCTCCATTACTTATTCTTGCCTACAGACCTCTCACCCCACCCCTGTTGGGCTGAGGCCTGTTTAGTTGGAAACTGGGATTTATTTCTAGTTCAGGACCCGGTAAACAGCATGCAGGTTACTTTCTCTCCTCTTGTAGACAGGATGAGGGCCATCAGATTGTGTTTGCTCTCTCTTCTTCAGCTGGTTTGTGTGTCTCTGCCTTTGCTTGTCCACTCCTGCTGTGAGCTGGTGCTGCACAGCATGGGCAGTTACACGCCTGATCCGGCAGCCCGAGAAGACAACAGATGAAGCTGTGGAAGGGATGAGCGTTCTGTTTGCCACTTGGTGTACACGGGATCACTGCTGCAGCCTAGTCTTGACTTGTGCCCTCCCCTGCCCTCGCCCGGCTGCGGCACCAGCAGGTGGGTGTCTTGTCTGCCAGAAGAAACTGAGTTGGGGTCCACTCCTGACAAATAGCTGTGGCCACCACGAGTGCCTTGTCTTCACATCACGTGAGACTGTGTGGCCCAGCTCCTTGCAAGCAGAACCTATCCTCTTTGAGTGCCTAGCAGACATGTTCTGTTCAGTTCATAAGCTGCTTTCTTCTTGATTCAGCCTTACTGCTGGTCTTGGGCAGGACTTCACTGGACACCTCCTGGTGTCGGGAACTCCTGCCATTGATGTTTGATACAACTACTTGGTCCTTTTCCTAATACAGAGACCACAAGCTTGTTTTGCCTTGGTCCTTCTGCCGCAGCTTTTCTTTTGCCCCTGCCTAATCAAAGTGCTCCACATGCTTTGTTGTAGCTGGGCAGTGGTGGGAGAGAGGCAGTTGACAAAAGGTGGCACACACGTAGTCTGATCTGATTTGATCCCCTTGTCTTTTTCCCACACTGTTTGCAATTCATTAATAAAAGAGCTGTAGAGTTTTTTTCCTATCAATCTATAGCTGAAAGGAGGGAGCTGGAAGGTGGGGGTAGCCTTGGCTGATGTTAAGACTCTCCTAGCAGAGCAACTCAAACATGTTAAGTGCCCATAAACAAGCTCGCGTCCGCCCTCCCCAGATTTCAGCGAGTAGGTGCCTGCTTTTAACCTGAAGAGTGCTCTCTGCCAGCCAGGAAGCCCAGGTACGAGGCTCATAATTTTCCTGGGGGCTAGTGTCATGATTCTGAGTGCCATGTGAACTCCCTGCAGTAAAGAAGCACAGGAACTTGAGCTGAGGTCCAGGTTTTGTTGTCCCTGTGTGCGCTGCTGGCAGAAAGGACGTGGCCATCCACACCCCAGCAACAACCATACCTGCTTTTTCTGTATTCCTGAGTGAGTAAACTCCATCCAAAGGCTTTCCATAAACCATGCACCTTTGAAATACGATAAAGAATGTAGGAGTAGAGGTTGGGAAAAAAAGAGAGAGATCTGCACCAACTAATATCAATTCTTTCCTTTATTTTCTTACCATCCTTTTTTTTTTGTTTTTTGGTTTTTTTTGGTTGTTACTGAGGACTCGAAACAGCCTCAGTTAAAGATGCCTTAGTTTTCCTTTTGTGACCCTGATTGAGGATACCTGTGGAAGCAGGACATGGTGAGCACAGGAGCATGTGCTTTACTCCCGATTCACCTTCCAAGATACAGGTAATGGCTCTTTAACAAACCCCACACGCCATGGTATTCTGTCCACATTGCCTTCACACCCAATCTCAATATTGGTTGCTATTTAAAAAAAAGTACAATGTTTGATTTGTTGATTTAATCACAAAACAAAACACATGAATGGAAACACTCATTTACGTGACTATTGCTTATACACCTAAGATGACGAGTCGACTACAAATGGCCACACGTAGTTCCTTAATGAGAGAGAGTGTGTTCTTACTAAGACCATACCCAGGCAAAAACAAAAAAAACCCATTCAAGACTGAAAGCTGCTGTGCTTGAATTCACCTTTAGGTTACACAAAAGGCCGTAGTTGGGGGGGAAGGGGGGGGGGCCGGGGCAGGGTATTTAAGGGATGTGATTATCTGAAGTCTGGCTTCTTGCCTCTGTTAAGATGGACACGCTTTATAGATGGAGGAGTCCTGAGGCCAAACACAGCTCTTAGCCAAGCTGCAGTTGTTTCCATCACTTCTTAAATTGTGTACTGAGAGCAAATATTTTGGTATGCACGTCTTCGTTGCAGCGCACACGTGGTAGGAGGAACGAGTAACCTGGTTTAGGGAATGTCTATCTGAGGTGATTTTGTACAACATAGAGTCAGTAGAGTATTTGTTAATGTATCTGTGTGAGAAGCTGTATTCTGGTAACATTTTTATTTCAAAACTTGAAGCTTAAATAAAAAAGATCTAGGAATAGATTAATTTTTTTTTTTTAAAGGAATAGGTTCTACTTCATTGAAGACTTGCCAACTCTGAAAACACAGGAATTATCTAATTGAATGTATTTTCTCTGCATACTCTGTCTGTCTACAGCTCTAGGTGTAAGATGAAACACATCTGGTGCAAGCCGGGGGGGGAGGGTGTGCGCACACGCTGTTGGAAGCGTCTGTTTTTGGATGGGGTTGTGACAGACAGCTCCCACAAGAACGTGAGGGAAGGGGGTATCCACGTGCACAGAAAGCATTTTAAATCGAAACAAATATTTCCAGCCAACCTGGTCTGTTGTAAATGAGGACTGCAACGTTGAAGGGTAGGTCTGAGGTTAGTATTTTACTTGAGGTGGTGCTGCCTTATTGGGAAAGGTGAAAGCACATGATTTCAACATCTAGCAACAGCTCCTGTCCTCAGTTTCTGTAAAGAGAGTCAGGTCGGAGGCTGTGCTGGTGGCTGGGAATGCTGCAAAGTCTCCTTGCCTTGCACTACCAGCCTTTGGTAGCATTCAGGTCAGGCCTTTCAAAAATCTCACACTCCCCCTCATTTCACAATAAATCAACCAGGCAAGAGTTGTTGTTTTTTTTTTTAACTCCCTCGTTGAAACTTTGAAGTGAAGAGGTTTGGGTTTGGTTCTTTTTTTCGTTTTTCCCCACGTACATGGTAAATCTTGATAGAAAGCATTTAACAGTGTGCACTAACAAACTTATACAACATATACATTACATATATATATTTATATATATAGAATGTTCTATATACAAACATATACAACTTTTTAGATCTCTACAGACTACAAGAAAATTGATAATTATAGTCACAAGTGGTGAACTTAACAGAAACAGTAATTTGTAACTGTCTGGAAATATGTAAAATATGTAAGAGTGGAAAGCGAGATACAGCTGTGACCTGATGGGGAGTACTGGAGAAAAGTTGCTTTAAAGTCTAGTATTAAAAATGGTAAGTTGGAGGGATGCTAGTTTCTCATTTCTTCGTTGCATAAAAATGCAAATGGAAATCTATCTACCAGCAGGTTATTTTTCCTTTTCCCCTGGTGTTAAGCTGTTGGCAGCCAAAGTCAGTCAGGCATTGTGTAAAAGACTTGTTGAAGACACTTTTCTCTCTGGGTGTGCTGTAGTGATTAGCAATTAAAAGTTGCTTTAAAATGTTTAACATGTGATTCTGAAAGGAGCGAGCAGGCTCTAGCTCCAGCCTGAAGCATTTCTGCTGAAGTCAAGGTAAGGAGCAGCTTTGTAATGTTAGCCACACAGGCGAGGTACAGCCGAAAACTTACACAGACCTGGTGGCTGCAGAGGGGGCAGGAAGAGAAGAAGGGCTAGAAAGTTGACTGGAGAGTTTGAGAGATCTGCTGCCCCAAATGATTTTGTTGCTCAGAGACTAGTGGTTTAGGGGTATTGGGCAGAGCACAGGCAGAACGACTACATGTTTAAATGGAAGATAGATAGGGTTGCTAGAATGTTGTTCTTACTTATTTCTCATTCTAGACACCTGGTTACAGTGGAGCTTCCTCACGCAGCCAGGCGACCAGCTCTGTGACTTGGCCACTGGAAGGAGCTCCCCAACCCAGTTCCTATGGCATCAGAGTTGGTGAGTTTGCTGTTTGCTCACATGCAGACTCGCAACTCTTGGATGACTCCAGTTCCTTAATTCTCAGCAGAAACCTTGGCATTGCTTGGGCTTTGACCTTCTTCCCAACCAGTTTCTGCAGTTCTCACAATTACAGAGCAGTTTCTCCTGTGACGGAGAAGAACTTGCTGAGCTCATTCCCAGTTGATCTAGACCTGTCAGGGCCAGCATTTTGATTTTGCCCACAGAGAAATGTAAAAATCCTGTAAAACACGACAGTCCTTTTGTGCTACAATGTGAATTTAAAACTTAACACCTCAAATCTGCTCCAACCCTTGAACTTGTGCAGCTGGGCTGACAGCAAAGCCAGACTTCTCGACTGTATGGTTTCCTGGGCTTCACTTTATTGTAAGAAAATTAAGGATATGGGAAAAGCATCTTGGAGAGAGATCATTTGACCACTAGAATGACACAAACATCAGTGAAGTTAAGGTGTAGGATGCTGCCTCTCTGCATGAGTGTCCGTCGGGACTCCTTGAAGGGACAGAGGATGTCACTCTTGCCTGTACCTGCTGCTTTTCCACCTTTTCCTCACTTTCCTTTTCTGACTTCAAACTCTGCCCAGTCACGTGAAAACAAGCCTTCAGTGCTCTGCTTCCAAGCCAATCTTGGGAAGTTTCTAACTTAACAGTTGACCTGTGTGGCAGTGAGGCTCTTGTAGGCTCCTGTGGCTGCAGCACGCTGAGGGACTGGGAATCTATTTGCGTAGACAGGTAACAGGTTCAGCTTACTGCAGGTTGGAGAGTTTTTCTACGAACTTCACTTGTAGAAACCAAACCAACCACTTTGAAGCAGAAGCAAATTACTTTTAGCAGCATGAGCAGAAAATCAATTGCCACTCACTCATGCTGTCACTTGATATCTCTGCTAATTCAGGGCGGAATGTTAACGATTGTTTTTTCATGCTTCTTCCCTGACACCTCTTTTAATCTTGATCTCTCTCCCCTTGCTGTTTTGGGGTTACTGTGCAGTTTCCTCAGCATCATTTCAACTGCCCACTTAAGAAAACTCGCTGCTCTGCGAGCTGCCAAGGAGCTCCTGAGAGCAGAACTTGATGGGACTCTCCAACCTGTAACCCCTGCCGTTTTCTGTCTTGCCTTTCCTAACTTGAAGAAGAGATTTCCTAAGCTGCTTTTCTATTCCTGCTACCAAGAAATAAGGCAACCAAGTGATACAGACACCATGGGGATGAAAAAAATGACACAGCCCCGCCCTTCAAGGACAACTGAGATGAATCTAGAGCATATTTTCGAAAGTACAGATAAGGGATGACATGTCATGTGTTCTGAATTGCAAAATAAACCATCTAGGCTCATGTTTTAATGACATTTCAGATAGTGCCTGACTAGCTACTTGAAGAATCTGTCAATTTTGGGCATAGGACTTTGAAGTTATTTATTCTTCTGGTAGGAGTTAAACAGCACTGATTTCAAGCGAGGTTTCTCAAGGGAAATAAATAGCAGAAAAGAAAACGCAGCTCAACTCCTTTTGATGTTGAGAGCAGTGGCAAACATGCTTGAAATGTACTGGCTTTTTGTAACGTCACTTTTAAAAAAGAAAGGGTTTTGCCATGTAAGTAATTTCTCTTTGTTGTGGTTTGGTTTTTTTTTTGCTCAGAATAGAAATAAATCCCATTTCTCTTCGGTCACAACATGCTTTCTTTTTTTTTTTTTTTAATTTGTCAATTAGTCATGCAAAGTTTTATAAGTGCATTAACATCTGAGTTTGTACAGAATACTTTTTTTTTTTTATAACCAGATGCACTCCCCCACAGTTCATACCTACAGCTTCTGCAAAACTACATGCCACAGTGATGGTTGAGTTCCTTTTAGAAAAAAACCCCAAAANTCGAAAGTACAGATAAGGGATGACATGTCATGTGTTCTGAATTGCAAAATAAACCATCTAGGCTCATGTTTTAATGACATTTCAGATAGTGCCTGACTAGCTACTTGAAGAATCTGTCAATTTTGGGCATAGGACTTTGAAGTTATTTATTCTTCTGGTAGGAGTTAAACAGCACTGATTTCAAGCGAGGTTTCTCAAGGGAAATAAATAGCAGAAAAGAAAACGCAGCTCAACTCCTTTTGATGTTGAGAGCAGTGGCAAACATGCTTGAAATGTACTGGCTTTTTGTAACGTCACTTTTAAAAAAGAAAGGGTTTTGCCATGTAAGTAATTTCTCTTTGTTGTGGTTTGGTTTTTTTTTTGCTCAGAATAGAAATAAATCCCATTTCTCTTCGGTCACAACATGCTTTCTTTTTTTTTTTTTTTAAGATGTCAATTAGTCATGCAAAGTTTTATAAGTGCATTAACATCTGAGTTTGTACAGAATACTTTTTTTTTTTTATAACCAGATGCACTCCCCCACAGTTCATACCTACAGCTTCTGCAAAACTACATGCCACAGTGATGGTTGAGTTCCTTTTAGAAAAAAACCCCAAAATTTTGGCTGCTGCACGAGCCAGCTGTTGGAGTAAGACTCACATGGTTCCAGCTTCCCTCTCACCGTCGGTCTGTAAAGCTCTTTCTTGACTCCCACTGTGATGAATCCCATAATAGTAACAGGAAAACATCTTCTAGGAGGAAAAAAAAAACCCTGTCTCTGGCCAGTGACTGGTAGATTTGGGAATGAACATTGCTTCCCTGAAGGGTTCTTAATAAAGCCACAAGCAGCTTCTTTGAAAGTCTAAAACTGGTACCACTTTTTGTCCTTGTACTTCAGCATCACCTGTGGAAAGGGGAAACAAACAGCTGTTAACCACTGCTCGGCACGTGAGGTATCACCTGTGACCTAGGCACGGTAACTGTGAAATAGGAAGTGCTTCACCAACAGTGTGATCGGGTCTCGAGTCTCCTGAGACCTCGCGTTGAATTTCATAACTGTTAGATTTTAAACAAATAAATAAAGGTTACCTGTTACTGCTGCTCATGAAAAGATTTTTTTTTTTTCCCCAAGGACCTTTAACTACTTTTCTTGGGAACAAATCATTGATATTTACAGATATCTAAATGGTGGGTGTCAGGAGGTTGGGGCATCACTTTTTTTTCTATTATATCTAGTGATAGGACAAGGGGTAATGGAAAGAAGCTGCAACACAAAAAGTTCCATTTAAACGTAAGGAAAAACTATTTCACTGTTCAGGTGAGGGAGCCCTGGCACAGGCTGCCCAGGGAGGGTGTGGAATATCCTCAGGAGATTTTCAAATCCTACCTGAGTGTGTTCCTATGTGACCTGATCTAGGTGGACCTGCTTTGGCAGGGGGTTTGGGGACTAGATGATCTGTAAAAGTCCCTTCCAACCCTGCCATTCTATGATTCTGAGTGTGTGTGTGTGTGTGTGTGAAACCAAGAATTTGCTTTTTACTCCTGTAAAAAGGAGCTTATCTATGGAGCACAATAGATATGCCCTGAATATATAAACTTTTTGCATTTCTGGGCACGTTCTTTCTGCCCACTTTTGCCTCACAGTCACAAAACCCAATAAAAATGTAAAGGTCTTGGCCAGAGATGTAATGGAAATAAAAAATGCATTTTGGGAAGTGCTGTTGAACGTTGTTTTATCTTCAAGCATAAATCACTGTATTTGATCCCCAGCCTTAACAGCATGGGATGGAAGAGCTCTGCATTTCCAGCTCTTAAGCACACAAGCTGTCGATTCCAGGCACGCCCTATTCTAACATAATCGTACCACAGTGCTGGACTAGGAAGTGTTCTGCTCTTCTTCTCAATAAGACCCGTAAAAATTCCTATATACACATCCACCTACCTGTTTTCTGCCCTGCTGCAGAGATGTGCTGCACTAAGCAGCTAATAAAAAAAGATCCTAACCAGTCAACAAGAAAGGCGAGAGGTGAGAAGTGCCACATTCTAAATTCAGAAGCTGGCAATGGATACTCATTTATTAAAACAAACCAAAAAAAAAACCGACAAAAAAAGGGGGAAGCATGCAAGGGAAGTGTATTTTTGGCATCCTCATTGTTTGGGAGAAGGAAAAATGGTGTGTCAGTTACCACGTGTACACCTCAGCCAACGCAACCGGGCGAAGGGGTTCCCCAAGGGAAGGAAAGGCTCAGTTGCAGGGTTGGTGGTCGGTAGTGCTGAGTGTGCAGTGGCAGGGCCCTTACCTCATGTGCATGTTTGGAAAAAGCCTCTGCGCTGGCCATCATGCTCGCAGTCCTTTCGTCCAGCTCTCCCAGCTTCTGCCCCCTCTCGTCGAGGGCGATGCGCGCACGAGTCAGGTCCCCGATGACTCCTCCTGCAGCTCCTCTCACACCTTCAATTCCACCCGATCCAGGGATGTGCTGGGCCAGGCTGCGAGAGGCTTTCCCTGCCGTGGCCTCGCCAACTGCAAAGGTGAAACAGACAGACAGGGGTCAGTTCCTGGCTGTGGCTCTGTCAGGGCTTTTTAATCCTTGAGCTGTAGCCTGTGTGGTAACGCCATTTGAAGGCTTTGCTCCATCCACTGGCACATCTACAGTGCAGTCATGGCCTCTCCCCACCGCCCACTTAGTTGCTCAGAAGCAGCTACTGTGGTGAAGGAGTCAAGGGAAGGCAACTGAGGACCTTCCCCTTTCTTCACAATGCCATCTTTATTTTTTCACCAATAACCTAAATCTTGGGTACCACTTAGTTCCTAGAGGATGAGAGCAGGAGAGCCATGAATTCATTCCTGCAACAAATAACCCAGTAAATTACTCACACAGCTCCTCTCTGTCAAAAGCTTGTCCACTTCCTCCGAACAGTCCTTTGAGAAAGCCTCTGTTTTGGGCTTCTGGTGTTTCCACAGGAGTAAACAAATCTCCAAGCATGTCCTAGCAAATTCAGGCAAAAGTCCACATGACAGATTAGTGAGGTGAAAGAAGTTCTAGGTGTTTGCTTTATTTGCAATTAATGAGCCCCATGCATTGGATCTAATCAACCAGTTTGAAAAGAGCCTGCTGTGTGAACAATAGTGAGTAACGTTTGTATTTCATGACAGAGTGGGCTAACTAGATTCGGTCATGCTTTCAAAGAGGTCAGCTTGGCATTGCCCAGTCTTATGCTCATTACCACAGAGGGATAAAAAAATAACAGACACGCAGAGTGAAAACACCAGTGGTAAGGGCACATTTTGCTTAGAAACAGCAGAGGTGACAGTATCATTGGATAAAGAGTTTGTTGTGACGTCTGTTTTGCTGTAGGCAAGCAGGGCCCCCACTCTCTGTTTTCTCTTTACAGCCTCCAGTGCTTGCTAGCAGCTCAGAGTTTGGTGGTCTGTTGTTTGTTTGGATTTTGGGTTTGGTTTTGGGTTTTTCTTGTTTTTTTTTTTTTTTTAAGCAAAATCCCATTACCTTCCATAGAGCCTCCTCCCTGTTACTGTGCATATTGGCAGTGCCATCAGTAACGCTCAATGAGGCTGTCTCTGCTGGGGGGCACTGTCTTGGTGCCAGGTCTTGGACTCAAACAAATCTCCAGCAGAGCTCAGCTTTATTTGCAGCAGTACTAGGAAAAGTGGAGTCTCCAGAAGAAAACCAATGCACTGCAAGCGTGCAGTCCTGCTAGCCGTTTGAAACCAGTGAGGCTGTGTGTGCTGAACACAGGTGCTGCCCTGTTGCTCTCGTTGCTCATCCAAGCCTCAACAGGCAAAAAGCAGGCGACTTCTGGGAAGGTGACTTGCACTTTCTGCCTCTCTGCACTGGGGAGAAGAACTACTGCAGCCCTTCCAGCTGGCAGCTCTCATGCAGCCTGGCTCTGTTTTCCCAGGTAGCAGGTGATACCGGGTCATCTGCTTTTTGTACAGGGATAATGACTGCACAAGCCTTTCCCCATCCACTTTGCATAAAAGCTGAGATAGAAGCAGCCACGACCTGGCAGTACAGAGAAGCAAGGGCTATGTTTCCCTTTGGTTGGTTGCCCTATGATGCTGTTAAGGTTAATATAATAAATAAGTAAATCTAGCTTGTAACAGGCTCTCACTATAGGTCCATATTTTAAGGACGCATTGATCAGACCTTCTGCTCATTTGAAAAGAGGTTCCCTGCAAAACCTTTGCTTCTCGTCTGAGGCACAGCAGCGTGTGTGTAGACTCCACAGGCAGTGCTGGGATATGAGCGGGGCAGCTCAGCACATGTTATTCCCCAGGGCATAACTGCTGCTGGCAGGGCCGTTTCTTTTACATTTCTATCCTAGTTCCCTGCTAATCATATAACCCAGAACTTATTCACTCCTTCTCATTTTAATGGGTTTTTTTTCCCTTTTTCATTACTCGTGTTTCCCCCCCCCGTAACCTCTCAGAATTGCTCCTTTTCACTAAAATACGTTTTCATTTACATTTTAATTGTAAAAAAAAAAAACCAAGCCAACCCAAATCTAACGTTGCAATGACTTTTATTTCCAAATAAATTATTTCAATTAGGCCATTTCTATAGCTATTCCATTTCAATGTACAATGGGAAACGCTTTCCTCATGTGGGAGAAGGGGAGTACCAATTATTAGAGTAAAAGTAACGGTAAATAATTTAAAAAATGTATTAAATGAGACTTTTTTTTGTATACTACTAAACCACACTGGTATGCCTCATGCTCCTGCCTATCTGCTGAAAACTGTAGGTGGTAAGATCTTTTTAGAGCTGAAAAGATGATAAGCTATGGGAAGGAATTTGTGTTTTCACTGAGGCAGTTGCTGTGTGGTTGGACACATGCTGGTACCAACTGCTGTAGCTGCTCTCTGTGTGTAGCTTCCCCTTCTTTCCCTTCAGTCGTTTTTAACAGTGGGCATTTTGTAGGGCAGGACTTCGAGAGGGCCTGTGTGGAGTGCCATTTGAGCCCAAACCCGCCTCTGTATGGAGCCAGCGGAGATTGCAGTAATGTGTGGGCAGGCTGTGGGCTCAGGCCAGCGGTTAGGGCACAGGGGCAAGGTGACAGTGGCCTGAAAAAGTCCAAACAGTGACACAGCTGCTGACCTTGCTGCTACTTTGGCATCGTTCAGCTGAAGTGAGTGCGGAGGAACATGTCAGCCCTGCTCCCACAGCACAGCTTTCACTTCAAGTTCTAAAAATTACTGAGCACTAAAATCCCTTTTTTTCCCCCCAACAACATTTGTGCTCGCTATTTGACACCAACTTACCATTTCTGGTAACACCAGTATTATTTAACCATTTAAGACTTTGTTTTTTGGGTAGAATTCATAGAATCATAGGGGTTGGAATGGACCTTTAGAGATCATCTAGTCCAACCCTCCTGCAGAAGCATGTTCACCTAGATCAGGTGGCATAGGAACGTGTCCAGGTGGGTCTTGAAGACCTCCAAGGAAGGAGACCCCACACCCTCCCTGGGCAGCCTGTGCCAGGGCTCCCTCACCTCAACAGTGACATAGTTTTTTCTTATATTTAAGCAGAACTTTTTGTGTTGCAGCTTCATCCCATTACTCCTTGTCCTGTTGCTAGATGTCATTAAAAAAAAAGGGATACCCCAACCTCCTGACACCCACCCTTTAGGTATTTGTAAATGTTAATAAGGACCCCCTCAGTCTCCTCTTCTCTAGACTAAAACGCCCCAGTTCCTGCAGCCTTTCCTCAGTAGGACAAGTTCTCTTGAGCAATCTATCAGTAAACAAGTGAGCAGTTTACATTTGATGAGCCTTCCACACAAAGACACCAAAGCAAGGCTCTGGGCCTCCTTACCTGCAGGTTGTCACACATCTCCTGGCTGTACGTCAGGCGCTGGATCTCTGTGGGAGAGCTCAGATACAAAGCTTGCCCTTCATTAGTAAAACAAAAGGTCCTCGCTATCCTCATGTCTGTCACGGGCAAATAGTTGACGTCCAGTAGTGGTCGAAGGCTGGGCAAGCTGAAGAGAAGCAGATGCCCAGGTTAGTCACCAGCTGCCACATGTGATACGCCTGCTTGGTGGCTGCATTTGAGACCAACATTTAAGTTTATGCTTCTTGTAAAAGCTGAAGAGCGGCTCTAAGCTGAAAAATTCTGCCATACACATGCTGCCTTCCCCGTCACACTTTGTTTCACTGCACGGAGAAGTTTCAGCTGCCTTGCCTCTGTGACCCTTGGTCTTCTGCTCCTGCCTGGGTTTGGAATATGCCTGTGGCACAGCATGGCTTGGGCCATATGGCTGGGCAGTTGGCAGGGTAAAAGGCCTGTCCCTAGCTATCACAATGGCATGGCAGGGCCCTGCTTGCACTCTGTGGACAAAGCCTCCAGCGTTGCCTTTGCTGTCCTCCAGCTTCTTTTGGATGGCACTTTCCAAAATTTAAAGGGCCTGGCTAGGGAAATGGGGTGCAGCAAGGTGAGGGCACGACTACAAGGCTACTGCACAGTCAGCTCACTGGTGGAGATGACAAGGAAGGGAAAGCAAGTCCAAAATGATGAAAATGGGCCTTCCTACTTCACCCTGGATTAACAGCACCTTTTCTGTGCCTGAGTTTTCCTGTACCCCTCCCTACCTGGCTTACCATAAACTAAGCAAAGACTTTCTTGTATGATAGTCAAAATTCATCAGCCATTGCTTGCCACGGGTAGGGATTACTATGAAAGCAAGGAGCTTGCTTTGTCATGCAGCTGCCTCAATTCCCCACGCAAAGCCAGGCCAAGGAACAGGCACGGCAGTGGGGAAGGCAGGGCATCAAATGCACCCGCTGGGGAGCGACTGCAGAGCATCAGGTACTCTGGAGCAAACACAAGCGGAATGTGATGGCACTGCACTACCTCTTTGCTTAGTTTTGCCACAAGATTAGTTAGATAAGTACCTCAGTGTCATGATGTGCCCATTGGCACAAAAGCACGCCAGACAGACGCTGTTACAGAGGGTGACCACATCTGCTCGTAATAAAAAGGACGTTTCGGTGATGTTGTGGACATAAAGACATGTTTGGGAAGGCAATGAGAAGACTTTGGCTTGTTTTTCTGAACAAATGACTGCAAATTGATGATCACCCATATCCTGGGAGGAGGAAGGGGAATGCATGACAAGTTTCCTTTTTCTTGTTTTTTCACCATCGTCAGCACTGTGTAGGTCCCTCCATACTTCATACGGTGGATGTGTCAATGTCCCCACGCAGTCCAAGCATGCAAAGGTCAGCACGGCTCCTTTCAGTGTCAGAACTGTGCCTGCAAAACATCGTTTCCTCGCATTGGCACCACGACTGAACTGGTTGTCAGTACCGCGAGTGCACGCGGCACAACTTACAGTCAGCTTTTGTGCATAAAGCCAACAGGTTAATCCAGCTAAGGTAACAAATCTGCCTTGCTCGGTTCTTCCTGACCACAAAGGAAAGTGAACAAACAGGTTGCCAGTACTCAACAGCTCTCAGGCAGCCACTATCAAATAATCTATATGATAGACGCTATTGAATACCATAAAGATAGGCTGTTGTTTGTTCCTAGGTTATACTTAGCAGGGTGTTTATTCCCCAGCAGTAAAACCGCTCTGTTTAGTGTGGTGACGTTCCATCGTTATTTTGCTAAACAAACCAGGAACGGGAAACCTCTGTTCCTGTGTATCCTCTGATTTTTGTCATTGTTTTAATTTAAACAAACTAAGCGCGCACTGTCTCTCCTCAGACCTGACCCCTCTCAGCCCTCTGTTCTCTCTGCTGCGACACCATCTGTCACTCACTCAGCCAAGGATCTCTCTTGGTACATCAACTTGCCAACATTTTTGTTTCCTTTCCTGAACTCCCTTCTGCTTCTCTGCTGCTTTCTGATAGCCAGACAGGACAAACGTGTTCCCAGCATCCCAGGTAGGATTGCATCAGAGCTGCACACGGGACTCTAATTTCCCAGTAGGAAGGAATACTGCTAATTTCCCAGTCCTCACAGGAAACGTGTAACCTTGACCATGACACAAGGTGATCTTTGAAACTAAAGCAGCCACAGAGTTTCTGTTCATGAATCATAGAATCACAGAATGGTAGGGGTTAGAAGGGACCTTTAGAGATCATCTAGTCCAACCTCCCTGCAGAAGCAGGTCAGTCTAGATCGGGTCACACAGGAACATGTCCAGGTGGGTCTTGAAGACCTCCAAGGAAGGAGACTCCACACCCTCCCTGGGCAGCTTGTGCCAGGGCTCCCTCACCTGAACAGTGACATCGTTTTTTTCTTATGTTTGAATGGAAATTTTTTTGTTCCAGCTTCATCCCATCACCCCTCATCCCGTTGCTAGATGTCATAGAAAAAAGCGATGCCTCAACCTCCTGACATCCACTATTTAGATATTTGTAAATATTAATGACATCCTCCTTCCGTCTCCTCTTCTCCAAACTAAACAGTCCCAGGTCCTGCAGCCTTTTCTCATATGAAAGATATTCCAGTCCTCTGGTCATCTTGGCAGCCCTGCAAGTCTCTCACGAGCATCTTTCTTTACCTGTGTGCCTCCCATGTATCAAGGGACCACTTCTTGATAGTATATTGGGAAATTTCTGCCCAAAAGGCCACTCAAAATCACATGGTTATTCCCCCTCTTGTACCAAGACAGATAATAAAGAGGAAAAGAGTTGCGCTCTTACCACTTGGCGACACCATGACTGGCTCTGACTGCCGTAAGTCGTCACTGGCAGGCAGATTAAGGGAGAGGATTAAGACCATACCGAGGCCCGTTCCAACCCAGAGGCAAGGGGAGACAGCAGAGTCATTCTTTCGGGCGAAGGACTCCATGAAATACAAAGCTGTAATTGCCTCCTTCGAGTCCCTGTCAATGCTGGACACACTGGAGCTTCGGGAACGGCTGAAGGAGTTTTCTCTATTTTCTGCATAAATAAATACAAGCAAATAGACATAAACTGCCAATCCTAGATCAGGCACAAACACTGCAGCAAACGCAAACTCCCCACAGAGTGAAGAAAGTACAGTTTCCGTAACCCGAGCAGACATTCTGATACTTGCACGATACCAGCTTGCTGCCAACGTGTAAGCATGTGTGGAAAACGCTGTCAGACCTCATCAGTTAGATCTGCATTAGAAGCAGCTGCTTATTATGGAGATTAGCATAGACTGATTAGAATTTACAACAGCCTTAGCTCAAAGGACTTGTTCTAAATAGCATGAAATAATTTCAGACCCCTATGTTACCAGTGAATTTCAAATCAATCCATGTATCTTATTGCTGCAGGACACGAAGGGAGATGCCATTACCCACTTCAGAACACATGTCCTTTGCTCTGCTCTTGTTTCCGTTGCTGTAATGTTCCGGCGCTGTGTTCACAGCCATCGTTTATTGCCAAGCTATTAATAAGTGCTCTCTGGGGAAAAGACACCCGTTGCTAAACCAATCTCAGCATCCAAAATGTCTCAGGTTACAAATCAGCTCAGGCTTCCCAGGAGGTGAAGCGAGAAACTCTGTGCCCTTGGCAACAGCTGCAGAGTGAGCCTAAGCTTTAGCAGGCCACAGCGAGAGTCAGATGGAGACAAGAGATGTGCTGTCCTCACTGCAAATACATCGGTACAGTAGCACAGAGACACTTGATGGACATTTCAGAGAGAAGTAACCACAAACAGGGTCCAACTGACATAGTGCAAAGCACCTCTGCCTTCCTATCCTAGCGCTGGGCAGGAAGCACGAAGCTGTGCAAGGGAGTTCCTGGCAGTAGCAGGAACTGTCAGTGGCAATGCACTGGAGGCTATAGAACATACTGAGGCTGAAGAATTACTGAAGAGTAAAGGAGCCAGATGGAAGAAGAGAGTAAGGCTGGCTGCTAGCACAATCTTTGCAAAACAATTTGTGCCGGTGGATGCTGTCTACCAACCTATGCTCAAAAACAGGGCTACATCATTGAAAATGTCACATGTTCTGCAACAGTAACAACTAGAGGACTGGAGATGGAGAAACAGTTGAGGCTATTGGACCTGAGAAAAAGGCTTGCTTCTGAACCTATCATTATTAAGTAGACCTGTGTCTGGTATGAAATTATCCTTCTTATAGCTCAGAGGAGAGAGACGTCTCTTCAGAGACTCTAGAAATGTCTAAAAAGAGGAAGATTTTCTGCCATCATTGCAGACTAAAATTAGAAGAGAACTTTCTCATGTAGTCCAACTTAAAAAACTAGGCTAGGCCTCCTGTCATATACATGATTCCTGCTCTCCATCAGAAGCAGCAGCGTCACTGGTGAACCTGTTCCTCAGACGTGTTGCAGCATTTTGTTCCCCCATACCCAGATGACTCAGCATCGGCTGCCGAAATGATCCTCCTCATGGTGAATGCCTGGGGAAGGCTGGAGAGAACCACGGCGAAGCACTACTGGAATCACACCAAGTGTTATTATTACATGTGCTACCTCAGCAGCTGGCCCCCTGGGTTGGGGGTTAATTCACCTGCAATTTTATACATGCTTGGGCTAGTGCCTGTTCTTTGAGGCCATGCATAGCTTGTCAAACAGGAGCTTTGCAGGACAGCCGACCCTGGCACTTCAGTCCTACTCGCATGGAAGAGAAATATGTTTAGCACTCCCTCACCCCGTTTCACCTGCATGTAGGCACTATTGCACCTCTCTAGTTCTGGCTCAGTACTGCTAAATATATCTGCACAAAACTGGGATTGTTTATTCATGTGCAAACAGAGCTTCTGAGATCTTGAGAATTAGGGCCTTCCATAACCCCAAGCACTTTGTACTTCTCCCACCGTGTACTGGTGGCCCAGCTCCTTCCTGAGCACAGTGACATTTGCCAGGTAAAGAAGGGGAAGACTCTGATTTCAAGGCAGAGATCATCAGGGCTTTGCTTATATATATTATTTTTTTTTTACCCAAAAGGTACCTAATTTGAAAAAAAAAAGCCATTATGTGATTCACTTTAACAGGTGTATTAATATCATAGTCACTGAAATTTCAAATATAGTAGTCCTCAAACTGAGAAACATGTTGAAAGGACAAATGCAGTTAGTGTAGGTGACATGCATGGAACTTAAAATATATAATGTGCCATTTGCATGTGTCATCAAGCTTTCTCTGTTCCTAAATTAACAAGAAATGTTCCTCTCTCCTGTACAGTACAGTTAACTAATATATCTTGGCAGAACTGACACTAACAGATACAATCTTTGGGACACTGCTTTGGGAACGTACTGTGCCATTTTCTATTAAACACACTACTCAAACTGAAATTCTGAAGGCCAGCATGACACATGTCAAAATTTGGTGTCACTAAACATATCTGAACAGGAAAACAAAATCTATGAAAGGCTGCAATCACTGTGTGACTTCATTGGCTAGCTCTAAAGCAAGACAGCAAGATCTTCATTCTAGATTTCAGAGTAAAATTTAGTTTAAGCCTGTTCCCTGAGACTCCTCTCTCAGGGAGATTATATCCCAAATTTGCTGCTTACAAACCACTCCATTGTTTCTAGAGAAACACGAAAGCACTTTCTTTGGGAAACTTTGAACAAATTGTCAAATCCTTTCCTAGAATGATTGCTAATGTTTTAAAAGGATATCCCATCTACTAAGAGCTGACCTGTATGACTACTGCCAATCTACAGTGATCCTTAACCCAACCACCATATTCTGGACTTTGTCTCGTATTTTCCTTTTCTTACATTGTACGGTTGGTGTAGCAAGAATGTTAGCTATAGCAACTTTCTGCATGAGTCTGAACCAGACCATTTTCAGGTACTCCCTTGTAATCTAGGTCAAACAAAAGTTTGTTTGGACTCCTGTAGTGGTTTTGGCCTGGACTAGGTTTTTTTAGTAGCAGAGGGGCTAAAGAGGAGGCTTCTTTAAACAAAGAGAGTTGCTAGAAGCTTCCTCTGTAGCTGACAGGAGAAGTTCATGAGGGACTGTCTCCCGTGGGGAGGGACTCCACAGTGTAGCAGTGGGAAGTGTGAGGAGGCCTCCCCCTGAGAAGCAGCAGCAGCAAAGTCCATCTGTAATGAACTGACTGCAACCCCCATTCCTCATCCCCTGTGCCGCTGGGGGGGAAGGAAAGGGAGTCCCGGGAAGTGGAGGG
>WBNH01008330.1:141896-182116 GCA_013401255.1 Urocolius indicus
TCTCCTCTCCTCTCCTCTCCGCTCCTCTCCTCTCCTCTCCTCTCCTCTCCTCTCCTCTCCTCTCCTCAGCATCCTGCCATATGACACTTTTCCATAAATATGCTCAGCCTGTAAATTGCCTACTGCTTTAAGGGAGTCTTGTGTCCAGTTTTCTCTGAGGCACATAGCCAGCTCCTAGGATCATTCTGCTCCCACCCAGCTGTCTCCCTCAGATGACCATGTCCTTTTTCCTCCTCTTTCTCTTACAGGCCTGTATTTCTTGGCTCTTTTTTTTTTGTTGTCCCCCCTTCCCCGCCTCACTAGGTCACCAAGATGTTCCTGCAGCTAGCAACAGAGTAGCTGAGAACACCATCAGAGAAGTCCAATATCCCCTGAGAGCTGAAGAGTGACTATTGCTTGGGAGATGCTGCTGTTCAGGCTGTTAGGCCATGAGCAGTTCTGAGAAAAAGCATTATCTGCAGCCAGTGCATTTCAAAAAGCCACGTTCTATGGGTTAAAACCACACAATATAAACACCACTATTCTCCTAAGAGTAGTCCTACTTTCTTCAAACTGTTTTCATTCAGCCCTGTCCTATGCACGGTTTGGGTTGGCAAGATGCAGATGGAAATTCGGGAACCAACTTCCTTCCTAACACTGGACTGATAGTGAACTTCCAGCTATCATCAGCAGCAAATGAACAGAAGGCTTCTAATTCAAAAGCAACTGCAAGATGTTTAACTTGCTACCCACCTCATTGACAGAATCACACAGGACATTTCAACTCACATGCTAGGATGAAAACGAAGCCAGTGTTTTTGAGTCTTACCTTTGTTCGTCCATATGTGAGCAGTGTAGTGACACTCATCATGTGAGAATGTACTGATTCCATGTAATTGCTGAAGCATTGCCCGTCTGGAAATGTAACCTACTGCCATAGAATCACGTGCATTACAAAAGGACAAGAACAACTGAGCCAACCATCATCATGACATCGATATGAAAGCAGCCCTGAGCAGTTACTGCCCTAGCTCTTTCCTTGCATGACAGAACTGTCCCCACTGCAGTGCACCGGTGTCTAGGAGAAGATCTAATTTAGGGTTTGTTTTTTTTTTATTTTCTGAGGATTTAAAAACTATTTTGAGTGAATGATTCCATGTGTTTCAGTTGTCACATTTACAGAGCAGAGACTGCAGAGTTGTTTTTTAAAAAATTCCTTTTGTTTAGAAGAAATAAAACCGGAATTTATTGACTTTCCTGTGAAATTTAAAAAAAAAGGAGAAAGTATATTAATGAAAATATATATGCCATTTTCAGGGGAATGTTCTGACTTCTCTACTCTCAGCTGCAGCAAAGGCTTTGTAAGGGGAACACATCCACACCTATCATCTCTTCCAAGAAATTGTCATTGTGATTATTCTAAAATAGTGGAGGTAGCACTAACACAGAAGCATAAAGGAATTTTCTGCTTGAAGTTAGGAATCATCACTTGTTATGAGGAATGAATACAAACCCCCTATCAGTGACAAAGATCAACATGTTCACTGCAAATGTTTACACTCATTACTGAGGAGTTTTGCAATCAACTGGATGTTATTTATAGGTTCTTTCCTGGTTTTATGATACCAAATAATTCCTTATGAAGAATTAGTAAGTAATCTGCTTTTAAAACACACACAGAGATTGACTTTTTTTATATGGAAACTGATATATTCTGTAAACAAATTGAAATGATTTATATTCTACTCACTTGGAGATTTCTAAAAGTTTTAATCCCAAATGTGGAGTCTCCTTCCTTTGAGGTCTTCAAGACTCGCCTGGACAGGTTCCTGTGTGACCTGATCTAGATGAACCTGCTTCGGCAGGGGGGTTGGACTACATGATCTCTAAAGGTCCCTTCCAACCCTACCATTCTATGATTCTATGAAATATCAGACCTAACAGAAGCTGATGAAGCTATTAAAACCGTTGCCAGTTTAAGGATCATCATCTTAAAATGTTAGGAGAAATCCATCACTTTTAAAATTATAAAGTCTGGAAAGCATGCAAAGCTCTGAATGCCAGTGTAAACAGACAGTAAAGGAATTTTACTCCACACACGAGTTTGCACAGAGCAGCACCATAGACACACAGAGACTGAATCATATTACTGATGGCAATGCTTCAGCAACATGGGGATTTTCACACACTTAAGAACATTGTGTGTTTACTTGGCTAAAGATATCTTCAAACACGTTTTAACAGCACCACTCTAAAGCTGCATTCCACATATAGCAACTCCCTAGAAAGCAGCAGAAGTTGTCTTAAGCACAAACAACGCAATGATAATAACAACCTGGAATTTTACAGTGAATTGTTTCCTTCCAGATCAATTCAAATGAGTTTCCCCTAAAACTATGCTGAAAAGCCATATGCTGCTTGCAGAGCATCCAAACCAGTCTGGCTATGTGTGTGCTTACTTGGGGCTCACAGCTGGGAGATGTTTGACCCTCCCTGGAAAAAGCTCTGAAATGTATTGCCCCCAAGTTGCTACAGTTCTGGAGGTGTAACCAAATGGCTTCATGGAATTATACTGATAGACTATGGAGGTAAGTGATGGCAAACAAAGGCCTGAAATAAAATAGATTCAGGTCATCAGACTTGGATCTTTATTTTGATATTTCCAGAACATGGTAAAGTTCAGGCTTGGGTTTTAGTTCAGGATGTTTTAAAAAGAAAGAGGAACTGTTAGGGCACAACTATTCTTCATATCGAAAAGGAAATAGAAATAAGAATTTTTATAGAAAGATGCAAGCTCTGAGAAATCTTTGCAGTAAGTATTCTATCAAACTTCCACAATCAGTTGTATCAATCACTTCACTTGTTGTATGCAAGCAAACTATCTTCACATTGTGATCACCAAGAGCCCGGTTTGGATAGAGGTTGTAAGTCTGGACATATGTTTTTTAATCAAAGACAACTCAATTCTCTAGAACCTAAATCCCAACCTAAAAACCCCACTGTGATGAAGCATCTTTTGTAACATTGGTGGTTTGGGAAAGAATAGTGTGTTGTATAACTTTTTTAAGTGGAAGTAGCCAAGAATAAGGTGGAGACAAGAGGCATTTTAGAAGAAAAACCTTGAGTTAATTCAATAACGAAAACAGTTAACACTATAACAAAGCAAGTGAAAGCATTTTAAAGGACTCTTTTCTCTCCCGTTTGACAGATTCTCTTTTTGTGTAACTGAAGTGTACTTAGAAAAGCATTGCTTTAAAAAAATTAACTTTGGAATAGCTATTATCAGATAACTTGAACAATCTCAGAATATTCCTGTACTCTTCCCTAGTCCTCTATGCTCATCAACCCATCACCTATTTCAGTTTGCCACAGAAACATCAGGTACCACCCAATGATGTATTCCACTTCCAAAAAGGTTTCAAAAATTATTTCAGATGTAGAAACACAGTTTATGTTGCTCTGAAGCGACTGCTACCAAGCAGAAAAATGCTAAAGTTGAGCATGGAGTGCAAAACACACCGTTCAGATTCAACTTGCCTTGAGTACAGCGTGAAATTAGCTTAACTTGGAATCAAATCATCACTTAAATTAAAGCTGACTAGACATTTAGTGAATGCAAAAGCAACATTTTTTTTCATTTAGTTGCTTGTTTTAAAAACATGGAAAATTTTCAAATTACTGTAAGAAAACATGTGGATCCTCACATCCTAGCAAAACATGACAGAAAAACGTGCTCCAAGGAAAAAAATAGATGTGAACTCTGTCTAGCCCAGCAAAGTTGGAATTCAGATACCAGCACCTCCTGTGCTTCCATGCAAGGCTCTTCTCCATTTCTTTCCAGGCCTATCCTGGCCATTAGAAATTCTCATTCATAAAGGCACCTCAGTCTTTAGATAACCTTCTCCCATTGCTTTTCCCACAGACGCAGGGTATTGCAAGCTCCTTTGTGACCAGGTTTATGCAAAACCTCAAACTCAAACCTCTGAGTGAAACCAATGGTTAGATTTGATAAAGATTCGGTCTAAATGATGACAAGTCCACTGACTTTTTGCAATCTAGCTTAGCACTCAGCAGAACACTGGAGGCTGTAAGCTGTAGGCACAAATCAGCCTAACAGGAATTACTCCATCCATCCATCCATCCATCCATCCATCCATCCATCCATCCATGCACCCTTGCCTTCTGCTTCTTTGGCCACAAGGTATGACAAGGATGGCTATAATGCTCAGCTGAGAGACCGAGTCTAAGGTTTCGGTCCTTCTGGTTCTATTCTTCATTTGCTGCAGAACTAATACAAAAGATTAACATATTCCAGGAAACCTGAACTGAGGTCTCTCTTGCTGTAACAACATACTTTTTAGGCATGTCATGTAGCAGACTTCCTGGCCAAGTGGCATGCCCCATCTATTTAGTTAGGACATTCACTCTCAGCAACACTGTCTCTCAGACTGTGTCTTAAAGGGATAGATTGAAGGTGGGTTGAACTGTCTTTTCCCTTAATCTCAAGACCAGTTGTTGTTATATTAGATGTATCTGTATCACAGACAGATCAGGCTTTCCACCTTGCTCACCTTTACAATGTCGCTACATCTCCTTTCTAATGGGAAGCAGAGAAAGAGAAGGCAATTTTTGTTGTTGCTACAGTAGAAAACAAGCAGACACACTCTCACCTCCACCATAACTGAAGAAGAACTTAGTGCTATGGACAAGTCATTTCTGGAAAGAATTATATTCCTCCAAGAATAATTAGGGATCTTGTAGTTCAGTGTTCAAACTGAATACATTGGAACAGATATGAAAACCTTACAACAGATGCTGGAATATCCTTCCTTGGAACATTTTCTCATTTAGTGCCAAAAATTTTATTACATTCATGCAGAATTTGCTGTTTCGAGTCTGCTGTCTTTGACTTTGCAACTTCCATTAGATCCGAAGTGCTGTGAATTTTCTAAATACACGAAAAGTAATTTCAACTTCCCCAGACTTTCTATTTTACTTGAATAGAACAGGTCCTTTATGCAACATTTTCACCCGCTTCTCTGCACAGACAAGAAACGTGGTGATGAACTGCACAGTTAGTGAAGACTGTGGCTTACCGCAGTGTCCAGAAGTTATTTCCTGTTATCAGGTTCTTACTATTACTAGTTACAATGATGCAAAGTAACTTCAAATGCTAACAAAACAGAAATGATTTACAAGCAGAACTAATCCTCTCACTGAGTAACGAATTAAGAAAAAATGAGAGCCAAGGGCTTTCCCATCTGCTGTGAAATCCTACCTGTGAAAAGTCATGGCAGTTCAGGTTCTTGTGAAGTGTGGACTGCTGTAACATGCCCAGTGGATCAGGTAAGCGTCAGTTTGTCTGGCTGCTTGGGCAAGGACATTTAACAGAAATCACCCACTCTGCAACATGGAGAGGAACAGCAAAGGGAAAGCTGTTCTGGAAACCTGCCAGAGATGCAATAACCTCCTCAGAGGATCCGTTTCTGCAGTTAACTACCCTTGTGATCAAAATGAATTCCCTGCTGTCTTTCCAAAGCTATGCCTCTGCCTTAGTAATTTATGTCCCTTATACCTTGTCCTTTTCTCAGAAGATATGGACAGCAGATTATTACCTTCCTCTCTGTAGTACCCTGCCATGCATTTGAATAATGTTGTGTTTTTTCTTCAGTATTTTTCTGGATCAAGCAACCAGGTTGTTTTTCTCTTTTCTTGGAGGCCTAGGAACCACTACCTTTGATAACTGCAGTGATCATCTTCTAGGCCATCTTAGTTCATATCTACATGTGGGCTGTGAAAAGTATAATCAAGAATAAAGGAGCCAATGATAAAATGAGAAATCTCCTCTTCTCCCTCTCCACCTTGCCACATGGGAAAGAAACATTGGCTCATCCAATCAAAAAAAATCCAAGGTACTGTGCACACAGCACTATAGCAGACAGCACAATAGTATAGCCGCAACTGACGAGTGAAAACCTCTTAGAAATAGTATAGAAGTTATGTATATTATGTAATACTGCAATACAGAGCATGACATCAGCTAAGCCTGGTTCCTCAGGCTGTGGACTTTTTATAAGGTAAGCATTCCATATCACGTTTCCAAGACCCTGGCTACAACACATTGGACTTACGAGGTCAATTGTCCCTCCTCTTTAGCTTCACACAAATATTTACAGGCTAATATCGATTAATATACAGATCAATCCTGAGAATTTGGAAACCTTGTTATAGAAACACTGGACCAAAGCAACATGATGACATATATACACAGAAAGTTATTGTAAAACCTGCTGAATCTAAAAAATAAACTGAAAGCCTCAAAAAACTCAGCACCAAAACCTAAACCAGACTCCATCAGGATACAAATCTGGAAGTTTCTGCCAGGCTGCCTACAAGGTTTCTTACGGTGATCCTCACAAACACTTTTGAATAATAAAAGCTTAAAGTATATAGTATATAGCAAATACTACCCATTTCCAAAACAAATAGGACAAAATCAAGCAAGAGACAAAATGACTTATCCCTCAAACAGTTTTAGTCATTCTTTACGCAGATGCAAAAAGTATAAAAGTATATTGGATCTATTAAAATGGAAATGGTATTGTCCTTGCTGCAGAATTTTGATAAGATTATTAAAGATAATCACTAAGTATTTTTGAGTGGTTTGTTTTGCCAGCTCACAGTGACATTTCAATTCAAGAGCTCTATATCAAATTTTAACTACATATAATCAAAAGAGTTAATCCAAAATCTGAGGTAAATGCTGAAACTGAATTACTTTAAAGAAAAGTTAAACAGATTCAAACACTCTGCTCTTAGGATTCCTAGAAAATTACAATGCACAGCAAATCCTTATTAGTATTCCTTGTTCAGAGGCAAGCTGGGAGCACTGAGACCTAAATGTCCTTTCCAGTCAAGGGTGATTAAGCTCAACTAGTTGAAAACTACATAACGGGAAATAAAAAAAAAACAATAAAAAAAGGGGAGACAGTTTTCTATCACCACTAGTGGGAGAAAACAGATTTTCAAACATAACATTTAAAAATAGAAGCTCCACTCTACCTTTACTTTCTTCCTAAGATGTATGATAAAACCACATAACAACATACACACATAGATTGCCCCAAATTCTGTGTTGAAGCAGGCTAGGAGGAAAAAATGGTAGAGTCTGCCAGCACAAGGTCTTGATGCCATCTGGCAAGCCACAGTGGACAGAACTTTTCAGAGAATGCAAACTGCCTCAGAAAGGCAACAAGCATGAAGTATCAAACTGAAAGGCTTCTCAGAGTTAAACAGGACTGTGTGCCAGCATATGTATCTGTGCACACATCCACATACCCACCAGCCACACAAGTAAAACCACACTGAGTTGCCTCCCACAACAATTTTATTTTTATTCTTTAACATCACTGTTTTCTTTAATTCAGTGTTTTATTTTACCTAAATTTGCAATAAAAAATTCGACTGAATTTTTACAGATTTTGCTCTCCTATGCAGAAAAAGAGCAGATGTTTTAAGCCTTTTCATCTAGAGAGAAATTCTTGACCAGGCTGGGGTCTCTGCTGTTCTAAATGGAAAGGAGGCTTTAGTGGGACTAAGAACTGTGCAGTTTGAGCTCTTAGACTGAGATGGACAGTTTTGGATCTGTTGCCAGGTCAGAAGGTAAGCCAAGGAGGGGTACACATTTTCTTTAAATGAAAAAGCTAATATAATCCCCGTTTCAATATTTCTGTGAGGACACTTGAAGACGAAATTGGGTGCTTGTCAGAGTGCAGAGCTGGAATAGACTGAGACACAACTGAAGGGTTGGAGGGTGTCCAGAGATGGGCAACAAAGCTGCTGAAGTGTCCAGAGCACAAGTCTGATAAGGAGTGGCTGAGGTAAGTGGGGTTGTTTAGTCTGGAAATAAGGAGGCTCAGTTTAGGGGAGACCTTATCACTCTCTAAAACTATCTGAAGTAAGATTGTAGTGAGGTGGGGGTTGGTTTCTTTTCTGAAGCAATAAGTGACAAAACAAGAGGAAATAGCTTCAAGTTGCACCAGGACAAGTTTAGAATGGATATCAAGAAAAATGTCTTCACCAAAAGGATTTTTAATATTTGGAAGGTGATGAAATCACATCTCTGGAGATATTCAAAAGCCATGTAGATGAGGTGCTGAGGGACATGGTTTAGGAGTGGATGTGGCAGTGCTGGGTTAATTGTTGGACTCAATCTTCTTAAAGGTCTTTTCCAACCTAACAATTCTATGATTCTATGTTCAGTGCAAATGGCTATAGCCTACAGAGAAATCCATTAAGCTTGGAGATAAAACACACATTACCTTTCTGCAGATGTTATCATGAGACACAACCTCTGTAAGGATTTTCTTGACTAAAAATAATTTGCATTCATGTATATTATTAGTACTGTTCATCTTTGAAAGCACAATGTTAACTTGATGATTAAAAACCGTAGTTTATACCCTGTGCAAGAAAGCCTTATCAAAGAAATTTAATCTCTCTTAAAAATCTCAAAAACTTCTGTTCAAAAAGAACTAGAAGATATCTGATCTAGGTGGACCTGCTTCTGCAAGGGAGTCGGACTATATGATCTCTAAGGGTCTCTTTCAACCCTTACCATTCTATGATTCTATGTTTAGAATATAGAAATTCAGCAATGGACTTCTCTATATTTGTGATTTTGTTTACAATGCAAATAAATTTCTATATTATTGCAAGAAGCAGCATAATCAAAACTAGGTGAAAACAAGATTGTTTAGAATCAATAATATGATATTAAGAACTTGTAAAGCTCTAATTTCTTACCAAAATCAGATCTAGAATATTGATCAACTACGGAATTTATTGATGTGGCTGTGAACATACTGCATTTAGGAAACCAGAACATACTGTGGGACAACATGTAAAACAGTATTTGGGAAGTGCTGTGTTAAATGTCCAGCTAATTAATCACAAAAATGTAACTATAACAAGCTATTTGATCTAGACATCAGTGTTTGGTTGATTTTTTTTTTTTTTTTTGAGAAAAAAAAATCCCCAAGTTTTAAATCTGAAACAATGGTCATATTTAGCCTGGAATAAAATCCACTGGAGTTTAAAAATCTGGTAGAGTTTTCCATGTTGAATGAAGACACTGGGAAATACACAGGTTTAAACAATAATAGTAATCATGCACACATAGAAACATCTGCTCTGCTACTGTTCCTTGGTTTCTGAACTATTATTCTATATGACCATGGAAGAAATATCAGCACTTCAAAAAGCTGAACAATATTTTGACCAGCAGAAGACAACCACTCTCTCCTTTTTCTTCTCATGACCCATCATTGCAAAGATGTTCTTCAAAAATGCCTTCCTATATCAGAAAGCCTTCTGCACATGTAAAGAGGTAACAGTCAGCAAAATCTTGACAATCAGGTAGCGGGAATGAAGTCAGAAGAACTTATTGTTTGCAAGTTGCTTAAAATGCACTTGATGAAAAAGCTAGGGATACAGTTCCTATTGTACCAAAAGATCAGATGTGAATAAGTAGACTTGGGAATCCAATGTGAGGGGGGAAGACTGATTTATCATTCTAACATATATCTTATGATTAGTCACCAAAATGTATTATCTTTTTAATCAAATCAATTAGAAGAGACAGTAAAGAGCAGGAACTGGAAGCATTATTAAAAAAAATCTCCAAATGTTATCAGTGCCTCAGAGACAGGCTTAAGAAAGGTAAGAATCATCTACCCACACATAAATGCCTTTTTTTTTTTTTTAATGTATAAAAAATGCTTAACGCTACTGAGATAGCAATCTCTAATCAAAATTCTACTCAGGTAGAATAATAGAATCCTACCAAATACTAACTTGAAACACTACCTCTCTAGTGAGAATGTAAAATATGTGTCTTGATTCACCACAGGAGAATATGTATTAAATAAAAATTCTTGTGAATACATCTATTGTTTAACCCAGCACACACTCCTAAGTAGCTGATAAATTCTTAGCACAAAGAATATTTTTTTCAACAGCCCAACCAGAAGTTATTTCCACATTTTGGATAGAATGCTTATTTTCAGTATATTCTCAAACTTCTCATCTTCCTTCTCTCTCATCCTCCTCCTTACCTCCACTCCAAGAATCTTTCAAGGATCAGTCACCTTCCACTGTATCACTTGGTATAAAAACCTTCAGAAATAAATCAACCCCCTTGCCAAAACAGTACGCCTGAAGATTCGATATGCGTGAAGAATGGCGAAATGTCAGTCATTCCAGACAGATCAGTTCATAGAGCTAAAAGTCAAAAGACTAATACCAGAAGCATCTAAAAAAAGTTTAGACAAGTTGGACAGATGGCTTTGCTTTAATGATAGAATACAAATTATGAGAAAATTATTTTAATCTATAGATTTGCTGAAATGTGACTTGTACACAAACCCACATACTCAAGGACAAACCCAAACCATGCTCCATTGTATTACATGCTAATATAAATTAGTCTAAAGACCATCTGGCTCTTTCTTGCAATTGTCATTTCACTGACCTTACTGAGAGTTGTAATACCATTTAACTGACACCATTGATACTTTTAAATAGGGATTTTTTTAAAATGTCACTTGAATTTAATCCATGTCCCTGAAAGGAAGTTAGATGGCTATCTCTAGAAAGAGATACACTTTGATATTAAACTTGACAGGTATTATAAAAGTGATGAACAACAGAAAGTGAATCTTTCATGATATGAATACACAGAAGGTGTCACTGTGCAATCAAAAATATCACTGTGTTATGAAATGTTTCATACACAAGGGTCAGTGGGACCTTAGAGCATTAAAAGTTCTGTCTGCCAGTGACCCTACTTACTTTGGGAGGATGGGAGAGAAAAGGGAGTGGGATAAAAGAATTAGGTAGTACTGTGGCCCAGTTATGTACAAGTAGTACCGATACTTCAAAAGTATATGCATAGAAGAATTCCAGAAGAGTAGGATGAAGAAAAGCATACAGCAACAGAAACTACTGTGGCAGTGATCCATTTCTCCACCATGAGCTGCTATATGACAATGGTACTTATCATATTTCTCTTGCATACAGAGGTAGATGTTACATTATGATCATCAATAAATAATGTGGAGGAAAAAAAGGTGATTACAGAGATGAAAACTACCCTCATGGACAAGAATTTATAAACAACTTGGAGCTCTCTAAATCTGCTTTAGTACAATGTTCACACAGGAGCCATTAATTAATTCAAGTTTAAACTGAAATTTATAGCTGGTTCAGTATTTAAAATGGATTACTTTTTACAACTGATTGCTGAGGATTACACTTTGTTATACGTTATACAGCGCCTAAAATACGATTTAACACTTCTACTGTTCAGCCTATGACTTAATCTTCAAAGAATTTGTGATACTGTAGCATTCTCCTAAGGGAGAGATGGTTAGATGGTTTGACATGAAGCTGTTTCTGGTAAGGGGGAAGGGGCTGTAAAGATGGCTCCTGTAAGAAGGTGCTCAAAACTCTCCCCAGCTCTGAGCCAGACCCACTTCTGTGGCTGAGCCAATTAGACGCCTCCACAATCACTTTTTAAGAAGCTGGAAGAGGAGGGTTCTTCCTGTTTCTTCCTTCTTCTGTCCCTTCTTTTCCAGCTGGTGGTTGTACAAGCAGTTGGAAGAGAGAGAGAAGTCACCATGCAGACTCCAAGGTCAGTGAGGGAAGAGAGGAGGTGGTGTGCTGGAGCAGAGACTCCTCTGCATCCTGTGGAGAGCACCAGTGGAGCCGTGATTTGTTTGCATTTTGTTAAAGACCCTGTGTCATGGGCAGTGATTCTCTTTGTTAAAGATCCTGTGCCAGGGGCAGTGACTATGGCTGGAAGAGGCCACGTCCTGTGTGAGGGACCTCATGTTCACAGAAGCTGTAACTGTGGGGAGGAACCCACACCAAAGAAGCTCATTAAGATTATGCCCAGAAGAGGCCTTGTCCGTAGGAGGGACCCTGTATCTGCGGAATACACAAGAACAAGCTGGAGATCGATGTGCTGGAGAGCAGCTCTGCAGAGACCTGGTGGTCCTGATTGACAATAAACTAACCATGAGCCAGCAATGTGCCCTCGTGGCCAAGAAGGCCAATGGTGTCCTGGGATGCATCAAGTTTAGTGTGGCCAGAGGTTGAGAGAGGTTCTGCTCCCTCTCTGCCCTGGTGAGGCCTCACCTGGAGTCCTGTGTCCAGTTCTGGGCTCCCCAGCTCAAGAGGGACAGGGATCTGCTGGAGAGAGTCCAGCGCAGGGCTACCCTGATGATCAGAGGACTTTCTTATGAGGAAAGGCTGTGGGAACTGAGGCTATTTAGTCTGGATAAGAGGAGACTGAGGACAGATCTCATTAATATTTAAAAATATCTATACAGTGGATGTCAAAGAGGTTGGGACATCCTTTCTTCTGTTGTGTCTAGTGACAAGACTAGGAGTAATGAGATGAAGCTGGAACACAAAAAGTCCCATTTAAACATAAGGCAAAACTTTCACTGTTCAGGTGAGGGAGCTCTGGCACAGGCTGCCCAGGGAGGGTATGGAGTATCCTTCCTTGGAGATTTCTACAACCCGCCTGGATGTATTCCTGTGTGACCTGATCTAGGTGGAGCTGCTTTGGCAGGAGGGTTGGACTGGATGAGCTCTAAAGGTCCCTTCCAACTCCTACCATTCTGTGATTTTGTCATTCTGTGATTTTGTGATTCTCTGATTCTGTGAAATGGAAGGAGCTGCTAGAGGACACTGCAGCAGACTGCAGGATATCGTCTCTGTTCCAATCGTAATCTTGGAGCCCTCTGTGCCAAATTAAGATGTTTTCTTACAGGTTCTTGTACATGTAGAGACAAATTTTCTGTTATGAAAAAATCCCACAGAAGAAGGGCTGAAAAATGAATTGGCTAGTTTAAGTGATCGGAAGAAGAAAATAATCAAAATCGCTAGAAATTTGCCACTTGTAACAGAGACATTTGCAACAATTTGCATTAAAAAATACAAAATTAAACACTCTGGGTGCTATCATTCCCCTTGCACTGTCTGCATTAACAATCAGCTGGAACCAGTACTCCTTAATTTTGCTGATTGTTAATGAAGTCAATGCAAGTGGAAGGGCATCACTTGGAGTGTCTCTTTTTGTATTTTTTTAATGCAAATTCTGTTGTATAGACACCTTTCAGGTGGGCAGGTAACAAATGCTCAGTACAAGACAAAGGTCTAGGGTCATGGTGGTGGCGATTGCCTGTCACATTGTATGCATCACAGGGAATTCAGGCCTTGCTACAGCCCAGACAATAACTGCAAGAGATTATTATGTCTTAGGCACATAGGAAATTATTCTGCAACTTGATTAAAATGAAAACCTGAATTGTTAAGACTTCATCGTTAAAAATTAATGATTTCATTATTAAAATGTAAAAAGCTGTAATTTCTGTTGCTTGAATATTACAAAATTTTTACCTATTACTAAGACTGAAAACCACCAACTTTGCAGTCCTACATCATTCCTTTTCATACTATGCTTTTTCAGTTTTTGATAGACTGAGGCACTTCTTCACAGATGATGCATTGTTCTACTGCAAGAACTTGGGAGAGCCAGAAGTATGAGAGACAAGGGTCAAGGACACCAATAGCAGGGTGGAAACACTAACAAAACTGACGAAAAATGCATCAGCTGAATGCTTCTGCTTAAACGATCTGCAGAGGAATAGCTGGCACTGCTGAAATTGAAGTGGGTTTATTCCAAGCTTTAAGCACAATGCACTGCCTTGAGAGGTCCACCCTGTGTATCTCAGCTTCATCGAGACTCTGCACTCAGGTAGATCAAAATTTGAAGACTGTTTCTTCAAGCATCAAAGCATAAAACTTATGAAAAAGGGATGATATCATTACAGTATTATGTTGTTAGATATTAATAAAATTATTAGATAATCTTACCATAAATAATGGCCATGGACTGTAGAAATTTATAGAAGCCTTCAATACCAGTAAATAAATATAGAAATGCAAAGTCTGAACTCCTATTCTAAAAATATCTTATTCACTTTCAGACTTGATAAGTAGAGACAAGGAGAGTTTAAAACATGAGTACTACTAGCTGTCATAACAACTGTACATAAACTCCTATGAACAATGGCATTTCCAGAACAAAGCACCCGATCCATAGAGGTGAGGGGGCTGCAGTAAGAGTTGGATGAGGTTCAGCATATCCTATCCCCAGACAGCATGGAGCTCAGGAGCACGCTTGTTAGTAATAACATTAACACACAGGGCTGCTTCTAATTCTACACAGTCAGTTGAAGGCAGCAGTTGAGGGCCATGACTTGGACAATGATCACGGCAAACTTATTTGCTTTCACAACTGGTGGGAAATCCACAAGTACCCAGCAAAATATTCGTTGCCACCCACCTTCTGTGGTGACTGGGAGAGAAATCTCCATGCAGGCAGCAGACTGTGCTTTTCTGAAGGGGGGCCTCCCAGGCCCTCGGCGGTTTGCTTTTGAGACGTCTGCACTGGAAAGTCGTTTTCCTGAGCTGCAGCTCTGGGACGTTGGACTGGTGCAGTGACCATTCACGTGATCTGGAAATTGAATGCAACAAGTGCTAGGTAAAGTACCAGTTCCCCAAATCCAGAATGGAGATGTATGTTCTGATATTTAAGAACGAACAACTCTTCTGAGAATAACTACTTATCACCATATCTTTAAGGGATACGATGGGAAAAAAAACAAACAAGGGACATAGAACCAGTACATCTTCTTACAGATGCAGCTCCCACAGTATTTTGTTAAGCTATGTGCATAGGCCATTTATCAAGATGTTTTTGGTAACACTGTCATCCTTGACGTTGTGTCTCATAGGAGATAGCAAATACATTTGAATGCTATCTTTCCTTTTTGCTGTCGTAATTTGCTACAGGATAGAATTTAGAGAAAGGCATCTTCCCTACCTGACTCAAAGCTACGTGAAACAGACATCTAGCTGCCACTGAGACAATTATAATATTGCTAAGTCTTTTATTCTTTATATACTACGTACCTTCACTTTATTGCTAAGGAGACTGACTGCTGAACAATTCATTTGTCTGCTACAGATCTAAAGATATGGGGCTAAGTCCTTGGATCCCTGCTAGAGATCATGGTCAATCAGCACAGCATATGCACATCTAAGCCTTGATAAAAATGGACTATAAAACAGTCATACAATATTTTTCTTCCTCCAATGTTGGGTAATGCAATGCAAGCAGAAATACTGAACACAACCTTCCCCTCGACATATGAAAGGATACACACCCAGGTGTAATTATTTTTTGTTGGCAGGTAATTTGTACTTGCTAATTTAATTAAATAGCAGGTAATAAGAACAACAGAAATTAAAAATTATGCAAGCACACTGAATATTTCTATTCAAAACGATGGAAGCTCAATACTATAGGTAAGGACAAGCTCTGAGTTTCTGCCTTCATTTTAAATACCAGGTTATTTAGAACTCAGAATTAGATTGGTCTTTAAGATTCTGTATATAAGTGTCATATTTGGCTAACTCTCTTTGGTTTGTATTGTTTCCCAGGAAAATATGAATGTAAATACATACAGATTTATTTATTAGTTACCATGCCATGACAGCTCCACTGTACATATGAAAAGCTATTTCTATGTTCAGATGACGAAACATGTTCTACACTAAATATAGTGTACAGTGTACATAGCCTTCCAATGTGTAAGTCATGTCCTTTCCACGTGAAAGCAGTTTAGTCTTTATGAACAAAATTAGAAAGGACTGTTTGCAATTATAGCTTAGAAAGCAATTTACTATCTGTACTGCATAATAAGACTGCTCTGTAGGAGATGCAACATGTTTCTTAATACATGGCTATTAACTGAGCTAACAGCAGATATAAAACTGATTCATTCAACTTTTAGAATTCTCCAAAATGTGCTGGAGCTATTAATATATTTCAGTAGAAAGTCCTTTGAGATTCAGGACTTTGTTCAAGGGCACAGGCTGATTGTTTAACCTCAGCCACAGACACATCCTCATCCAGCTGCTTCCTTTCTTCACAATTCAGTTTGTGTGAAGGAGTTTCAGCATGATATCTAATTATCTCCAAGGGGATCTTAGGAAGTGGTGAGGAATATAACAGAGTAAAAAAGAATCATATTCTATAGAAATATCAACAACATCTGTGAGTCTCTTTCCCTGAACATTGTACTGAATGGGCACAATTCATCTAAAACCCTGTTCACTATGTTGAATTTCAAGAGAAATGTTTCTATTTTTCTCTTAGCGTGCTTACTTGTCTCAGTTACCTTCAAAGGCCCAAATGAAACAAGAACAATCAGTAGAAGCCAGATAACTAAATCCCTGCAGTTTTTTCAACAATGCCTTCCCAAATAAGCAAAGCCAGTTTCTGTGTAGAAAATCAGTTGGGCCTCATCCTAGAGGCTGCAGGGATGTCCCATTACTTACTGAAGTTGGTGAAATGTTAGTGAGTGCTACAATGAATGGAAGGCAGATTTTAGTGACCAGATACACATTTTTTAAATATTTAAACACTATTCTGTTCATCTGACTAGATATGGTTAGTTTTTAAATGTATAGAACAAGGAGCAAATGTACCTCTTCAAAACTGAGCAGACATCGTACAAAGAGTAATACAATTGAGGCAAGTGTGATTGCAACATTTTTTTTTTGAAAAGCTGATAATAATCACACAGATAATGACAACCCAAATCTCTGAGAAAACCCTGTGTATACTTAAAAATTAATTTATTTCATATTTTATGATATAAGCTTGTTAATAAAAAGTATTTCTAAAGAAAGGTTATACACAAGAAATGGTTCCTTACTACATTGTTGGAAAAAAACCCCAAACAAGTATGCAAGAAAAGTGGTAAGAAAAATGCAATACTAGTTTCCTACAGTGTATTTCTAAGGAAGACTATGAGGATGATCAAGCTGTTACCCTTTGCCAAAATGTCTGCAATGAGTTACTAAACCTCCGAGGCAAAATCACACAGCCCTCCTTTGCCATAAGAAATGCCTTCCCATCATTCAAAGAACAAATAAAGGAGACTTACAAAAACCTGTGTTTTTTCTCAATTTTTCTTTGATTTTTTAAAGAAGAGCATCTTAACTTTGTTCCTTACTGGCTTACTTCTTTTGTCATGCAGTCACGGGAGCTTTTCTCGTATCAGAAATATCAATTGATACTGAGCACTAGTTGGTATCAGAGTTTAAGTAACATTGGTACTTAAACAGCAGCAGCGCATGGATTGTTCTGTGCTCTTGGTGCAATAGTGCAACAGCTCTTAACTCTTCTTCTGGAGAACGCAGAGACTAGCTGCTTGAGGAGAAAGCACTGCACAAAAAGTGACCTTCTCTTTTCCACCCTTTTCCACCACTGCATTTACCATCATCTCCTGTTCCTTCCCATGGCTGCTGCAGTCCATGAGGACAAGGGTATTTTCATCATACTCTGGTGCTCCTAGATTCCAGTGGCAAGTACCAGAGTAACTAACACACTACATATGGGCATCCTGGATCAGCAGAGTTTATCCATGAAGCAATCTCCAGGCTGTGTATCAGCTGTCTCACTCTGCCAGGGCAGCAGCCTTTTCTACTGTTTGTGGACAGTGAACTAAATAGCCAGGACTCAGTTTGTAGCTATTCTGTTAGTTAATTTAAAAATGTAAGGCTCATGAAAGACACTGAAAGTAATCATAGCAGATTACTCCATGCTAAAACACATCAGTCCATTTTACACTGATTTAACTGCCCTAATTTAATAAAGCAGATAGCAACACACTCTATGTAAGATATGTTCATGAAGAGAAGTTCATGCCAAAATTCTCCAGTGTTCTCCATATGCTACTTCTACAGTGCAGGTACTGGTTGCCTTTGTCTGGGCTCATGGCACTGTCCATATGAATAAAAAATGCTTTAGTTATCCCCATTATCAAGCAGTAGCACTGTACACTCTGAAAACTATTTAAAAACAAACCAGAACTCTGCTGGATGGAAGGCCAGCATGTCACAAAATACCAGTGAGATATTGAGACTAAGAGGAATGGAAATAAATTAGTTGCTGTGAACTTGATGAAACTACTGAGAAATGCTTTATGAGAGACACAGAGTGTGACATGAAAGCTGCAAGCCTGCTAGAGAGCTTCAAATAATTTTTTGAGTAATACTACATAGACAAGGAGTGTGTTATATGTATACATGCTGATTTTAGTTTACATGCAGTAACATGTATATGTTACACAACTTCTGCAAAAAGCAAAAGGAGATAGTGATTTACCAGTGAAAAGATGAACCTTTGTTAAAATCAAATATATTGAAAAATGTCAATAAGAAAGGAGAAACATGCATTTGCAGGTGCTGCATAGCAATTTTTGTTACACCAGACATAATAAATAGAAAGTAATACCAACCACTTTTTCAGTGGTTAAGGATAAATTCATAGAATTGAGCTGGAGGCCCGTGGCCGGGGGAGTTCCACAGGGATTGGTTCTGGGGCCAGTCTTGTTCAACATCTTCATCGATGACCTGGATGGGGACCAAGGGTAACCTGATGACACCAAACTGGGAGGACTGGCTGATTCCCCAGAAGACTGTGCTGCCATTCAGCGGGATCTCAACTGGCTTGAGAGTTGGGCAGAGAGGAACCTCATGAGGTTCAACAAGGACAAGTGCAGAGTCCTGCACCTGNAGGACTTTCTTATGAGGAAAGGCTGTGGGAACCTGGGCCTGTTTGGTCTGGATAAGAGGAGACTGATATTTATAAATATCTAAATGGTAGGTGTCAGGACGTTGGGACATCCCTTTTTCCTATTGTATCTAGCAACAGGACAAGGGGTAATGGGATGAAGCTGCAACACAAAAAGTTCCATTTAAACATAAGAAAATAACATTTCACTATTCAGATGAGGGAGCCCTGGCACAGGCTGCCCAGAGGGGTTGTGGAGTCTCCTTCCTTGAACGTCTTCAAGACCTGCCTGGACATATTCCTGTGTGACCTGATCTAGGTGAACCTGCTTCTGCAGGGGGGCTGGACTAGATGACCTCTAAAGGTCCCTTCCAATCCCTACCATTCTATGATTCTGTGAAAACCTAGGTGAAAAGCAGTTCTAACTAATGATTTGAGAGAAACTGAGAACAAGGGAATTTAAATACAATTAATTAGAAGCATTATACATCTGAAGATATAAGGAAGCAATCAATAGCAAAGCAGGCAAGAGGACCAGAGAGAATTTAATATGGAGTAGAAACAAACTGGAATATAAATCTCCCCAACAACCATTAAGGAATACAAACTCTGCTGTTTAAGAGCAGAAAAGTTCATCTGTTTCCACTGGGGGATGTTTGTGCATTAGAAATAAATCAGATTTTGGATTATAATTATGGTTGTTGCCAATGTGTTTTTTCTTTACACAGCAAAGAGACACACAGTTAAATCAAGAAAAAGAAGATATTTCATAACTGTACAAACATTCCAAAGAACCGTCTGAGATTTGCATGTAAAATAACCGAAATTTACGGGACCAGTCACTTGAGAGAATATAGACTGACATCTTAAACTTTTAAGAAATTATTCTTAAAATAAAATCTCTTACAAAGTGAGGATCACAATTTCTCCTGATGCAGTTCTGTCACGCAGGCAGGAGAGGAGATGAGAATCCTAGCAGAACAGATGTACTGCCAGCAAAAGTGTTTCTTACCATCATGCCTTCATCAGTTTGAAGAGGAAGGATAAATTGTTCTATTAACAACCTGCTAGTACATTTAGGTCCACAGTGAGAGTATAATGTGCTGTCCTTGTAATACACTGCCTGTGTAATATAATGGTATTCTTATTATGGTAAAGAACTCCTATAATGTGCTTGATCCTAGATATCATCATGTTTTGAAAGCAGGGTGAACAAATTTATTTTTCAGAGAAATAAGATACTCTGGAGTGGATGAAAGTGTTAAGCATGCTGCCACTGCCAGAGCCCTTTTTTAAAACCAATATTTTTGCCTGCAATTATGAACAACGAAACCAGAAAACAAAAGAAACACTATCCAAATGGAGAACACTAAGAATATATGACATATGCCATAACATCACTTCTATATTATCATTTCTAAAAATCTCTAAAGCTGTCAGTGCAAATCCAAAAATAAATTTAGCTTCGCTCTCTGAGAACACTGGGAAAATTTTGGACTACTTGAATCTAACTGTGATCCTGAGATCCCTGTGCTAAATTTCCAGTGATCACGTAACAATGCACTACAGAACTGCCTCAAGGAGTATGCAACACTCTGTGTGCCTCAATAGAATAACGTACCATAAATTGTTGCTATGCTTTGTGTAATAAACAGGAAAACATGCATAAACAAGCATAAAACATGACACATCCTGAACTGCTCAGAGGATAACACTGAAATGGGCAAGAAGTGGGGATAAACCACAAGACCACCTAGGATACCAACTAATCCTGAGCACCTCTTATTAGCAACACTGCACTTGCATTTTCAAGGTTGAAATATCTGGGTTTAATTCTCTGTTTCCAAAAATGAAAAATTCTTCAAAGAGGTTGAAATGGAAACATTTAGTTTCAAGTTAAACATGATTAAAAAAAAGCATGACAATAAAGTATGACCTTATAAACAAAACACTTTTCTATTTGAGATTAATAAACAAAACACAAGATAATTACAATGAAAATGTTTTCTGTCTGTTCTAACCAGATTCTTCCAGAGAATTTTCCCCTCATTTAAAAAAAAAAAAAAAAGTTTTCAATTAGAGGTAAGAATGTCTGAAATAATTGAGTTAGCACTGTTCCGTAGATGTCAACATATAAATAACTTGCTTGCCAATGCTCAACAGAAGGTGGCACAGACATGGTCAAAGAAGGCATTCCAAACACAAGAACTTTACCCATAATTTTTATCTATCAATCAAACAATTCTTAAAAAAAAGCTTTTCCAAACTTGTCAGCATTAAGCATTGTAGATTTTTGACAGATTTCATACCAGGTTATTATAACCAAATGAATGAGTAACAACTGATCATTCTTATTTTAATGTTGTAAAACCAGATTTTATAATTAAAAAAAACCTCTGGTTTAGTGTTATTATTTATCCTTCATTTGTTATCATTTTATTGTCCAAATAATTATACATGGAAAGATACTACTTCCTAAATATTCTTCTGCTTGTACACATAGATCAGTTACTGAGACTTTGGATGTTGCTTTCAGTCCAAACAAGGTGATAGGAACCAACTGTTTCATGCCCGACTGTCTGTCACAGTGTGAGATACCTCAGTCTCAATCCTATAGAGGACCTCTGTGTCTAGGTAGGTCTGGTAAATCTACTTCTGAAGATTGTTACAACCCCAGAAGTGTACAGAGACCACAGAATGGAAGAATACTGCATTTGTGCATTGCTTGAAAGGAGTGAAAAATTACTTACCTTTCAGAGTCCTCAGTAAGGAGCTCTTTAAGTAAAATCAGAGAACTTAGGAACAGTGAATATCTATTACACTGTGAGCTTAACAGTTGCCTATCATTTTGTTATTATCAGCTCTTAAAACTATGGTGATATTTACTGCTTGTTTTGTTGTTTCAGCTATCAAATTTTACTGGCTTTCCTTCATGACTAAATTTAACTGTATCAGCTATAAACATGGTAGTTAGGGTATCATTTTGATCATTTTAAGCACTTACCTTTTCTTTAAATTACTTGTTTGCTAAATCTCCTGTGTATACCAGTTGATCAGTTGAGTGCTGTTTTGTTTTGGGGTTTTGTGTCTTGTTTGTTTATTTGTTTGTTTTTTAACCTGGAAGCATTAGAAGTCAGACCACAACACCTTCCTGCATTTGAAATGTAACCATATGTCTATTCTGCTGTAATAGTTGACAGAGGTAACCTGCTACGACAGGTCTTTTTGCCCTTTTTTTTCTGGTTATTTTTTTTTTTAGACTGGCAGAGTGAGTACTATGACATCCATTAATATAGGTTCTTTTTTAAAAAAAGAGAACATTTGACCATAAACTTTTGCTTATTTAATTAAAGAAGAAACTGGTGGTGTCATACACCTGAACTTCATCAGATGAGACAGACTTTTGCCCCGTAGAGTCCTAGCTACAGAATATCAAAATCCAAACCTGAAAACGTGAAACAGCAAAGAAGCCAAACATGTAAGACCATTTCTGTAGAAGTGAAAGCCTTTAGCCCAACCCACAATGTTTTTCACCTTAATAGTGATCAAACTCGCAGAGAAAAAGGCAGACCACATCCTCCACTGAACCAGCTGGAAGCCTGAGAGATGTCATTCTTACCCTCTATTTGGCACTTCTTAAACTGCATCTCAAGTCCCGTATCCATTACAAGTAAGATATTGACATATGGGCCTGAGTTCAGCAGGAGTCCACCAAGCTGGTAAGGGTGATGTAAGAAGACAGGCTGAGAACTTGGGGTCTTTTCAGCCTTAAGAAGACTGATTGGAAACTTACTGCTGTCTGCAACCACCTGATCCAAGTACGTGGAAAACACAGAGACAGATATTTCTCAGAGGTGCACAGTGATCAGATGAAAGCCAAAGGGCGTGTCTTGGAATACGAGAAAAAAACTTTATTCCTCAGTGGATTGATCAAATATTGGTAGAGGTCACTCAGAGAGGTTGCAGACACCCATCCTTCGAGGTGTTGAAGACTCAGTTGGACATTGCCCTGAACTATCTGGTCTAGCTAGATCTGCTATGAGCAGGGTAATGGCCTAGACAACCTCTAGAGGCCCCTTCCAAACTTAATAATGCTGGAATTCAGATGATTCCTTGATTCAGTCATCATTTTGAGAGTGAAAAGTGAACAGAAATTACTCCTCTGGAAGGAGATGCACATTGGATAGTGCATAAAATCCTTTGCATGTGAAAAATACATATAATTTTCATTATATATTGACAAGTAATTCGGAAAAACATTGTTACAGTTGGATGTCTGAATTGCCTTTTCTAAAAGTGTTGGACCAAGGAGGAAAGGAACTTTTATAATTTCAAAAATTCTGAAATATTCCTTGGCATTGTAAATGGAATTCGTGCCAGAAAAACTAGAATAGAATGTTCCACTTAAAATCTACCAGTTTGTTCAATGCAGCAGTAAGCAAAATCAGATTACAAGCTTCAAAATTTTGCCAATGTCTAATGTCTGCTATAAAATACTTTGACAGGTAAAGTCAGAATTGCTGTAATCTCCACTGCTCATCCTCAAAATAAAACTAAGGTCTTCTTTACACTATCCAGGTACTGTTTCATAGGCTTGGGAGCATGTAAGGGAAGTGTCACTTCTCTTACAATAAAATGCAAAGGCATAGGATAATGGATATTTTCATCTTATAATTTTATTATGATATGCATTAATCTTTAACAAAATAAAAATCAAAGAGATGCCACAAACCTCATGCTGAATGAGCAAAATGGAATACAGAGTTATAACCAAAGCTCTTTTATCTGATCTCTACAATTGTGTTTTCTGAAGCCAGCTTTCAGAATTAATGTTTGTAGGCCTCTGTGTCAGAAGATATTTCTCAAATCCTTGGGGGAAAAAAAAAAAAGAGCTTATTTGGTATTTGGTCTAGTTTTTAAGTGCTATATAATGGGAGGTATTAACTCTGACCTGGGAAAGAATTTGTTCACTGTTTATAAATATCTGCAGAAAGCATATGAAACTATGTTGAAGATCACAGCTTAGCAAGAGGATACAAAATATGTCTCTCTCTATTCGGATTTTCTGTTCTTTGGTTAATAGGTGATAAGGTAAATTCTTACAGTGAAATCATCTGTTCATAGGAATTAAAAAAAAAGCAGCAGTTAATGAGTATGTCTAGATGTAGTTAGACCTTTTGTCTGTCTTCCTGTGATCACTTGGGAAGTTTGAAAGCTTTTAATGAAACGAGGAGAGATACTTTGTGAAAGAAAAATACAAGCTGATGCTAAAATTGGCTGGTGAAGTAAAGAAACCTCTCATATAAAAGCCGCTGCATACGTCTGGTTATATCCCAGATTCTCCACTTGATTAAATTAGATTAGGATTATCCCTATAAGTCATTTCATTGCAACAGTGGGTAGATATATACCTGATCTTTTTAGAAAATTTTGTGAAACAGTATTAAGTTAAAAACTATACTATAATTGACAGCTGACTCTGAAGAACAATAGGGAAACTGTAGAGTTTGTGCAACAACAGTGTCACATCTGCTGTATAGGAAAATCAAATAAACATTGGGTTACTATGATCTGCAGTAGTTTAAAACTATCAAGAAGTTTCAACATATTGATGTTTTCTCTCATTTCTATGTGGAGATTTGTCATTGACAGTTGACAAGTTCTCAGGCAAGGATAGAAAAGAATGACTACATCAAAATAAAAAGATGCTGAGCTCAACCTTATCAGTCATCCAAGAGTCAAAACGGAGTCCCAAAGTACCTTTAAGTCACAAAAATCCTGAAAAGGTTTAACTAGAACACCCTGAGTCATCAGATAACACATTATTCCCTTAAATGCTAGCAAACTACTCCCCAAGCAACTCTCAGTTCTGGCAGCACCTCCACTTGAAATAAATTTAACTTCTACTTAACCTCTACTATTACAATTGAAAGCAAAGTGAAAGCAAGGACATTACATGAGCCAGATCCTAAGAAAGGAGCAGAACTGTAAGCTGCCAAATGCTAATGTATTTCCCAATTAGCAGCAGTTGGTGCTGCGAGTAGGTGATGTATCAGCACTCTGTAAAAAGTTATGAGCCAAAGCCAATGGAACGGATGTACAATATCTTGTCATTTGAAAGTGGTGACCTGAATATCTTTACAAGAAGTGTGGGCCAGAGAGTATTGTTATCCCTTGAACATTCAGCCAAACATCAGGCATCAGCCAAATGGTGGATAAATAATCTCCAAAAGCTCTGCCAGTGTAGCCAAGACATTTTGGAGCAGAAATAAATGAAATGCAGGCATTTTTGATCACCTTTTCCAGAAACTTTCATTTAAACTTAGCTTGTTACATTGAGATAAAGAAGCTTTTTTCAGTCTGTTGTGAAGTAAGCAATCTATAATTCAGCACAGTTTTAATGAGAACAATAGAGGAATCTTCTGCCCTTCTAAGACAGTCAAGAAGAAGATCTGAAACAAGTTTTTTTTTTTGTTTCTTTGTTTTGTTTCAAGTTTGTCTTGTTTTTTTTAAACCTTTTCTACAGTTGACTAGCAAACTTATACATTGAATGTTGCTTCCATATGCTTTTATCCTTAGCAATCCACAAGGATACTTGGTAATATGAATACAGAGTACCCAATACTTGTGGCATTAACAGCAAAAGGAATGCTTAAGTGACAATTTGGTAATTCCTTTCTGTATAAAGCTTTTGAGATTAATGGAGTTCCACTAATGTCTGCAAGATATTGAAATGGACTTTCTTAGACTTATTTTAAGTTTACACTTAATTTGTTCTATACCATTGAAAAATAATGAGTTTGGGTAAATAGTGGAACAGTAGAAACGTGACTGCTCTGAAATCAAAATCATAGGCAGGATTATTGTCAAACTTCCCTGCATGTGTCACACATTTAAGATGGATTACCATGCCTCCTACACCTTTAAGTTGAATTTATTTATTTTACAGCTTTCCTTTCATACACAGTTATCCTGCTTCCTAGTCCTTGAGGTTTCGTGGTTTCTTTGCTGGTGTTTGTTGATGTTGTTTTGGGTTTTTTAAAAAACATAAATATGCCTTCAATTTGTCAATATATTCTAGGCAATGCTTACAATATTCTCCATCTCCCAGCATGATTGCAGAAGAACTGATGGTGAGGCTGGTTTTTTTTTCTTGTATCTAACTTCATATCCAAGGTTTTTCTATTATACAATAAAGCCCTCGCTGCCTCACATCACATTAATTTGCTTCTTGTTTTTCCAAAAACCCATAAATCCAATCTTTGACACATAAAATTTATCTTTTTCCTGTATTATGATTCAGGATCTAAATCTAATTCATGTTATGTGTATTTCAAGATTATATGACTATAATGATACTGACAAAAAGAAATCTAATCTGTAGAATATGATTTAGCCTTAGGTCATATCCCAAGGCCACTTCAAGTGTTCACCTTCCCTCTTAATAGCTTACCATTTATTTAGAGACAAATATTATTTTTACAGGTTTATAGCTGCCTACATCCCTCCCTTTAATTTTTTTGAATATTACAATGTTCCAATCTAAATTTTTTTGAGGTGTATTTCTCCAGTCATAGTTTCTCAAACATCACTGTTAATGATTAAGTAAGGTATTTCAACTACCTCACTCTGTGCAGTGAAGTCTGCACAATCTGTATTGAATTTCCCAATGATTTTTCGACATTTATTAATTTAATAATTATCAGCAGCTATTAGTAGTTTTCCAAGTTCCTCGGTCATTTATAATGTGGAAGACATATTTATTTCCCTGACTTTTGCCTTGGGGAACAGTGCTACATTAGTTAGTAAATGCACATGATTCCTAGTGACAGAAATTTAGTTTAGCTGCATTATTATGCAAGGATGTGATCCAACTTTAATTTCTGTCTCTAAAAAGACACTTAAAGTAATGAAGCATGGCTACATGGCTTTTCCAGTCATATTACACAAGAAGCTTTCCATGAGAGCAAATCTAGAAAGGACTCCTTGAGACTAAGAATGTTATAACAATCTTTGTGTGAACTTAAATGCCAAGAGCAAAACCTTTTGCATGGATATTTAAGAGAGCATGATCTGCACCAAACAGTTTCAGGTTACACAAGATGTTGCATTTTCATTTTAGATTTTTGGAGGTGAAATTTCTGCTCTCACCATGCATTTCCACTGAAATATTAAAGAAGAACCGAGAAAAAGGTTACAACAAACTGGGTACTTAACAGTTGGCTGAGATCTCAAGGAGAGGACTGATTTACAAATGACTGATTTGTGATCTGACTTCTTGGAAGCTCAACGACACCATAAAACATGGATGTTCAACTATCTCATTGCTGTTGTAGCATGGAATTTGTACATCAAATAAGGAAAACAGATTAGCGCATGCATTGGGTGTTATAGGCAGAGATAAACATCACTGACATACAGTTATAATGGTCAAGTGTGTAAAAAGTTCTGGAGCCTTTTGTAATAAAATATTACATAGAGTGTGTGAAAACTGGCAAATATGTCTACGTGGAATAAATGAATATCAAACAAGCAAAATGCTGAGAGCTGCCAACAGAACTGTATGGGTTAATAGGTGGTTTTTAGAAAGCCTTTTCAGACAAAGCCTCCAAGGTTATTGTGTTATCTCATGAATCAGTTGGTAAAATGTTTTGCCAATGAATGTAAGGAAGTTTAAAACTGTTGGCTTTTGCCTACCGTACCAAGATCAGTCTTAAGATCTGTTGGCAGACTTAACTTTCTTGATCCTTTAACTGAAACAACAGAAAAAGGAGAAAGGCAGTTGTTAATTGGGAAGAAAGAAAGAGGAGTGAGGGAAAACAACATGCCATCTTCTGGTTAATATCATGTTGCAAATTTTTAGCTTTTTTTTTTTTTAATATCAGTATATAAAACCAGAACTGTGGTTTAGATATTTTCATGTACACAATTCAGCAAAATGAATGTAAATGCTGGAAACAACGTTACTCCAGATCTCAAGAAATGAATGGTGTTTTACACAGCTTTGACTTTGTGTTGCAATATCTTACCTTGTGATGACAAGAATGATAAAAAAACCCAAATGAGCTTAAGGCAAATATTGCAAATGCTGGTTTTGCAGCATATTACAAATATTTAAACACCTGAAAAACAATTTAATAAGAGAATGTAATGAAATTATGAGTTCTGATGACATCACACCTTGAGATACCATTTGCAAAAAGAGAGGGCATATTGTACAGGTAATGGAGACAGAACACACTATTGAAATATTATGGAAAGGAAGACAGATTGCACAGAAACGAAATACATCTGATTCAGGATATAATGTGGTGTTATATAGACATCAAAATATGACACTCAATTTACTGCAGTTTTGATTACTTGTTGTGTTCCAATTATGCAACACAACTATGATTTTGCTTCTGTTCAAAAATGTTTTCATTTCCTTACACATGAGTACATTTTAAAACAATGAACACCAGAGAACTCAAATGAAGCATGTCTTGTAGAAGTCAAAATGGCATTAAATTTATAAAAAGAATGCCTTGAGAAATCTTTTATTGATTACTCAGAAGACTTAATTTCTAATATAGCTCTTTTGTTTTTGCATTCAGTCAGTATATTTTCACATTTTTTTCTGGCTTTTTCCCCTTGCTCATACTGTCCATTTCCAGAAGTGAACAATGAAGTATTTGTCGGCTAACTATTATACTTCTGAAGTCCCACAAGGTAAGTATCACAGTGACAGGAGCATCAGCTAGCATGAATATAAGGAACAAGTCCTTTGTAATTTCCATTTAATAAGGTTTTAGGTCAGAAGGATGCCCAGAACAGCCACTTACCATTTCAAGTCATAGAGCTCCTAAAAAGAAATTCTGTTACATTCTTTTGCAGTGTCATAAACTACAAACCCTGCAACGTGGCAGAAAAAAAATCAGCTAGCACCTATATTAAATGCTTTTCTTTCTTCAGGGAAGACCTCCAGACTCTTAAGCAGCATTTGGTACCAGTAGAACCCGTATAGCCCTCCTAGTAACCCATTTCTAGCTGTCGTTTTAACTGGATACTTTGGTACAAGGCAAAGAGATCTCTTCAAAATATACATCACTAACAACACTACATGAAAATCCTATAATTTGGATACCAAGTGTTAGGCTCCTAATTCCATTTTAGGCACTCACACAAAGGGCGGCTTGATTTTCAGAATAGTCTTTTAGAAACTTTCAATTTATCTGAACAGCTGTCATGCACTCTTTCAGACAGTGAATGGAGGATACTGCTCCAGAAAATCAGTGCTTTGCTATACAGAAAGAGAAAGAAGCATTTTTTGTGATATAACCTCCTTTAAAGGAAAGGACATCTGGCCCAACCAGTTCTTTGAAAAAGAATTACCAGTTCCTAAGGAAGACTATAGGATACTTCACTAACAGACTAGGATATTTCAGAGCTATAAAACCTAGTTGCACTTAACACCAAGGAGCTTCATTAATGCTGTATTGATGCAGGCTTTGAGCTTTGCAAAGTGGTGGTTTAACCTCTTCTATTTCTATGTTACAGATGTTTCTGTATAACAGGAATTACAGGCTTTGTGTTATATGCCACAGCTGTTCCCAAATTGTGGTATATATGTCTGAACTGCAAGACTGCAGAAATAGCTCCCAGCTATTTGTGTGCAAGATCTTACAGCACATGCAAAGTATGCACTTTATGATTCCTCTCAAGGGCTCTAAACAGGCTTGATCTGGGAGCTGCCACAGCTGTGCAGAGACAAAATAGCATACCATACTGAAGGCTGCAATCTAATACAGTCTCAGAATGCTGAAGGGACTGAGGATCACAAGGAGGAGAAGCATACTGTTGAGCAGTTAGTTTATTTGGTACAGAAATATAGGACACAGTGAGCAGGGGGCTAAAAGACAAAGAAGACACACAGTAGGAGGAAATAAAGTACAGTAGAGGAAGCCACGACTTATTCCTACCATCATCTCCCCCACTAAATTTGGAAATTTCTGGTGTAAGACATGACATGATAGTTCTAGGGTACAGTGTAAGCTGCTGTCAATAGACTATATCTTTGAGGGCAAAAACAAAAGGAGGAGCTGGTTGTTTTCATTCTTTACTGTGATTAAAGCTGTGTTGCTTTTTGTTTTGTTTTTCCCTGGTAAAATGAACTTTTTACTACTAAACTAATCAGAATGTAGATATTGTTTTGCAACCTATTTATAGTACCTAATTCATGTTTCTTTTACCATCTCTTTTTATTATAAAGGAGGATCATGCATGTAAAGCTACCTTGCTGAGAAAGAACTTTTGAAGACCAGTTTAAGGATGAAATAGAATATAAAGGTTTAAAAGGCTAACATAGTTGTTTGTTACCATTATTTGTTTGCATTCATGCTAGAGGCATCCAGAAGAAATCGTGACACCACAGTGCAACACAAGTCAGACCCTCCCCAAAAGAGCTTAATGTGTACACAGTCAAGTTAGCTAACTGAGAGATGAGAAAGAGGCACACATAGAGTTAATAGGTACAGTCTGGCAGCTAGCTAAGCTGAGCAACCAGGCCTCCTGGACTGACAACATCCTCTCATAGCTATATGATTCCTATGATCTTTCAAAGAAAACACCAAAGAACAACCAAGAAGTAAATGTGCACTCACAGCTACAACTTTTGGTGGTGTGTTTCCCTCATCTATTACAGCAAGACTGTATGCAGAGAATTTGTTATTATGCCCGGACATGTCTGGTGATCACCAGGCTATGCTTGGCCTTGCTCACTCTTGTCCTGCTGCATTGCTTAGCTCCAACTTGGTTCCTGTTGTAGAGTTCAGGCTCCCTTGAATCCTGAGTCATGCGCTATGAGGACTACCCACCTGTTTACTCACCCCCAGGCCAAACACCATAGCCCAAACCCAAGTCATAAATTGTACGTTATATTCATAGTGCAGAAACCAATCTCTCTTTAATGGCTAGCAATCATACTTTTAAACTGAATATAAATAAGTAGAAATGGTTATGCTGGCAGTTTTATCAATAACCAAGTTTCAAAATAAATTACATTGTTTTCCACACACAAAATGTTTTGAAACACTTTCTTTCTTGCTTTCCATAAGCCTATAATTGTCAAACTGAGTCAAAACTCTTCAGCTACTTTACTGTTACCCATGAGTTAAAGAGCAACTATTAGAAACGTAATAATATTATTCTTGAAACAAATATATTTAAAAATATTTCATGGAGAAAAGTGGAAATCTTTAAATATCCTTCTCTAAGCTCTATGGTCTTAAAAGCATTTTGGATGCAATCCCTAAATATGAAGGGGATTTCGTAAGAAACACAGGTGTGCTTTCATTTTAGAACATACATTTGAGAAGTCACTCTCCTATACACAGACCAATGAAATTCCTTCCTCCTGGTCTTTGAAAAGAAGTCTAAACTGTCCATTGCACCTTACACAACAAAGTTAAATGACCCCTGAAAAACATATTTTCTTGTGTTCACAGTGTATTCTTAACTCCCTGCTTCAATGTGAAGCTGCTTATAAATGGCTAAAGCAGTAACATATATATAGTTACATATGTCACAGATATTTATATTCCTGAAAGTCACTGAATAAATTTTCCTCATGAGATTATAAAAATAAAAGTAAACTTTACTGGAATGCATACTGTTCTGTCTTACATTCTAGAGCAATTAACTCCAGCATCAGATATAGCACTGTTTACATCCTGAGTGCTTAAAAGGCCTCACAGTTTGTTCCAAAGCTACTGAGCTCTCACATGTCATAGTAGACTGAATGTAGTAGAAAGCCCTAACTTCTGACCTCCAAATCACAAACAGCAATCAAACTGCAGTTTAACTTTCTCCATTGAAACAACATGGCATGCATGAGTAAGAATAAGATATTCTGGTGGTAATGAAAAACCCCAAACCCCACTGTTCTTTATATCATCAGATGTTTTTTTAAAATCCAATCAAATACTATTATATGGCATGCCATGCTGCATTCACTGCTCTCATGAAACATGCTTTATATAGAGAAATGTTCTGAGTTTTTATTTTTAGAGCATCTTTGTTCCATATTTTTAATCAGTGTTATTCCACATATATTGCTGTATCTGGAATACATTTTATTTACGGTGGAAACCATCACCACTCAGATATTCACAGAATATGCAGAACCTTTCAAATGGCTTTATTAACTTTGTCTTTCTGTATAGTATTGGAAATGCATCACTATAACATTTACATATTAATTTCATTAAAATAATATACCAGTAACTAAAAAAGGTTACTCCTCTCCTCTGCCTACCTGTTTTAAGATACAAGTTTGATGTTTCTTCACTTGCTGCTACCCATTGTTCGGCACTGTGAAGTTCACAAAAACTTTCATCAAATGGTTTAATTTCGTGTTCTAGTCTGATAGGCTTTCAGAACAAGAATCTGAATTTTCAATTACACTCTCTGCAATGCCATGCTTTAGTAAATAGTACAGGAGGAACACCTGAAATGACAGTCTTGAGTAACAAGTTTAAAACATTGCTTAAGGAAGAAGTTGGATTTGTGGAGAAGTAGAAACCAGCCACGCGTGTAAAATAAGGAGTCTTCTTCGGCAATGAGTCTCCTACTCAGTGTTCCAGCACTCATAATGGTGATAGAACACAAGTGTCTAACTGGTTCAGGGCAGGGCAGAAGAGAAACCACAAGGCTGAATTACTGGGTTTACCTATGCTGGCTCCACAAAAGCTTAGTCAGAGGTTCAAGCATTGACAAGCAGTAGAACGTTACAGGCAAAATACATGTTTCAGGGAAACAGAAATGGCTCAGGCAGGCTAAGCAATGTTTGGGATCAGACCAAGAGATGAGGAGGCAGAAGGTTTTTCAGGTTCTCTAAGGAGTCTTTATCAACACTGTTCTTACAGGCCTGTCAGGAACAGAAACCTGACCAAGTTATTAATGGCTCACTTTGATGCAAAACTATTTGAGCCTACGTTGATAATTAGTCAAGGTTGGAAGGATTCTTCTGAGGCATTGTCTTGGAGTCCCAAACTATGCACATCAGCACATCAGTCAAATGAACCCCCTTCTCGTAAAACCAAGGATGAAGTTGCTCCCTGGTGTGCTATCATGTGTGCAGGGTTTGTCATGTAGACTAACGTCCTCCAGCAGTTTGTGTGTGCATTGTGCATACTTCAGGGACAGTAGCTGGCATGAACTTCACTGTCAGATGAAGAACTGACATGGATGTGGTCTGGCAACCATGATGAATTGCCACAAATCAAACTCTATTCTTTCTCTCTTTGCAACCTCACCAACTGGTGATGCAGTCACATCCAGTAGGGCCTTTATTGGGCAGCAACTTGAATCACTTAACTGCCAAGCATGCTTTCTGTTTCTGCTAAATTTCTGAAGGATAAAGTCTTGGCCTATCTTCAGCAGAGGAATGTGGTCCTTCGTTTCACAAGCATGGGACTCCGCAGAGGACAGCACTGAGGGTCACAGTTTTGATGTCAGTTACTTCAGATGATCAATACTCTAAAACCGACCAGTTTTAGCGCAGATATGCCAAAGCAAAGTTATTTAATTTTTGCATTAATTGAAAAAAAAAGTCACACTAAAGTAACTTCTATTTTAAAGAGTAGTTAATTCTAATAATAGCTACCACCTAAAATCCTGCACCTGGCTTCACATTTTAAAGATTCAAATAGAGCTTGAAAAACAACATGGAAAGGCTAAAATACGAAACATTCATAAATATGCCATGTTTTTCCTTCTGAATGATCTCCAAACCAGATAAATTTTATAGCAAACTTTAAAAAAATTATCAAAAATAGATATTTTTGATCAATAGCAGAATGAAAAAATTGATGTGAAGTGCAGAAAAAGTAAGGTGCTACAGAAGTGTCATCATTACACAACTAAGCATATGCACGTTTACCATGTCAGTGATCTCTTGTTTTTTAGTAAATAGAAAGGGAATTTGTAGCTCTTTTCTGGAGAGAAGATTGAAAAGATGAATCCCACTGAGCCACACAATAAATAATCTAAGTGTACTGAGTTATCAAATGTTTTGTTTTGAAGCCCTTATCTTGAATATCTGATGCCCAGCTCAACAGTATGAACTCTTTGTGTTATACAGTTACTATAGTCTATTTCACTTTGATATTTCCATGTCTACAGATTTTGGATTGCAAATAGTTCACAGAAGTACATATTTCAGAACAGCCATTTTGTTTTAGTTCTTGATGTGTCAGGGAAACACTTCTTAGTTTCACCTTGTTGAAAATTACTAATTAGTGGCTTTCATTCAAGATTATGGTGTCCTGTTATAATAAAGTAAAATATGTGTAATAATAACAGATGATCAGGTGATTTGAATAGTGTATCTGTGGGAATTCACTACTGTAACTGAGGAAAGAAAAAGTATCTATCAATACTTACCAGGCTATAAGTAAAAGAAGTGTGATATGTATACCATAAACCAAATGAATGTATCACACCTACACCTCATCTTCCATCATGTTTAAAAGTCAGCTACTAGGAAACAGCTCTAAGCAATAATCTTTAGGATAGTGAACTCACACTAAAGAGATCAATGCAGACTAGACACTTGGAGAAAAAGTCTCTAGGAATGAGATGAACTCCACCTTCTGAAGGACTATGGGTAAAATGGGAAACATTGGCAAATTTTTAAATGGCCAAGATTTCACTGCTGGGTGAAAGTGGTTGATAAGCAATATTTTTATTTGAGGGTACGCTTTCATTGTAAATTACATAACTTTGGCACTGGTGAGTTCTGCGTGCCACATAGGCATAAGCATAATACATATCAAATTATCAGGCCTCCCTATTAGAAAAAAAAAAGTCAAAAAGCCTTTTAAGAAAACACAGAAACAAGCCTCTAATAGAAGGATATAGGAATATAACAGCACGATACAGTCAATTCAGTGTTTTTCATATTCTTCACCTCAAGATGCATCATGTTCATTGAATTTTCTTTAAGTAAACAGACTTGGGGTTGTATTCTGCTGTGTAATAAGCACTTCTTCAGTAATTTCTTCTCTTTGGAACTGTAACTCTGCACTTCACTTCTTGGGGATTAAAGGAACATAGTGATGCATGACATGAATGGCTTATACAGACTGCAGGAAGAGAAGCCAATCACCTTTACCTGAAGTGGGAGACTTGCAACGCTCTAGCTCCAGGGAAACTGGACTGTCACTGAGTTCAGTCAGGCCTGAAAAAATGGAGTTAAAAAGTTAAGTTACAATCTAACAGGGCATGCTTCAACTTTCTTGGCTGATGATATTCTGTACTTGAAAGTCAATTTGGAGAAAGGAATGGTGTGAAATGCAAGGGAAAAATGTCTATTTCATATAACTACACCTATCAGGCTGTCACTGCAAAAATTTAGGTGTTCTGGTTTAAAAATCACATCTTTTGTTAACTCAGATTTGGTTTTTCGATGCCTTATGGTTGATAAAGAGTGAGTCCTCCTTACAGGAGAAACCATGTAAATATAGTTTAAAATTTAAATATATGAGTCAAACTCATTCGTCCTTGTCAAACTGATGTGGAAACAACTGTTTTCAATTGTTGCAGAATGCAGAGAGGAAACCTTAAAACAGGGAGAAGAGAAAAAAGAAAGAAAAAAGGATAGTACTGGTGAAAGTGAATACAAAAATATCACCACTACTATGAAACGTTAGGAACTTTTATATGAGTTCACGGAAGCCAGCTCATTTAAAGGACACAGAGGCAATGATAATGCTGTCTGAATATAACAGAATTTTTGGACAAGATATTTTACATATTGTTTACAAATATTTGTGAGGAACAATTTTGTAGCAGTCTACCATTGAAGACAGCAATAAATAATGTAATCTTAGTTTATACTGCTTAAGCTTGGGCTTGTTTCTGTGATCAAATTAAGATCCATCTTTTTCACAGGTTGTGTGGACAAGTTTAAATGTGCCTTTTGGCATGCTAGGGAGAGAATGTTTGAGCTCATACTATCTTACCATGGGCTAAGTGCTGAGTGGGTGAACTGGCCATGGCCATACATATTCAAATATACCTTCTATATATATCCTGTAGTATTATATGGCCTATATCAACTGGTTCCACACCTGCTATATGGAGTTCTGATGCCTCATGCTATAGGCTGCTTGCAGTAGCAAACAAGGCTACTTGGACTGGCAAACAGCCCAGAACCAGCCATTCATCTATTAGCAACATGGACTCACAGCATTCAGGTCATGGAGCCTAGTGAACATTAATTAGCCCACACTCAGATGTGCATTACTATTCTTCTGATACTGTGCTTACACACTGTGCATATATTGTATCCTCGAAGTGAAACATCCTATCCTGACCTTTCTTCAGTATGCTTTAAGCTGGCACCATGCCTCCTGCAACAGTGACATGTTTTAATTTTTAGGGCTTCTGGACGGTAAGGCTCAGACACTCTCATCTCTTAAGTTCACATAAAAATAAAATATCCACTACCATTTGGTCACCAGTGATTTTCTCTTTGTATTAAAAAGAATGGGATCTTAACATAGGTACTGATATTTTAATTACAATGTAGTTTTGAACTCAGAGGAATGGGGAGAATCCAGAGCCCCAAGAAGCAGAATATAAAGCTCCTACCACTAACCTATATGCGTGAGTGCTAGGACACCTTTGAGAGTGCTTTGGAAAAACCACAACATTGGTTTGACCTATTAAGTACAAATCATTGAGTAAATGCATATTTGCTCCTGATTTTTAAACAAAAACAACAAAAAAAGATCACCATCTAGATACCAATGTTGAAAAATATTAATTGATTCAACTTTCAACTTGTGAGAGAATTTTATATTCCAATCAGTTATGAGTTCAGTCACTTTTGATGTTACAACAGATTTCAGGAACTGCAAACATTTAGGGAGCTTCTCTATATAAAGCTTTCTTACAGCAAATCTTCCTGACTCTGAGGTTTCTGTATGTACCTAGAGATTTGAAATGTAATTGATTTTTGCTGCAGGACTGTCTGCAAAATACAGCAGGAGAGAGTTTGGCACATTTGTGTAACGTCAGAGACCTTTGATAAATGAAATGAAATATTAATCTGTTTCTTTTGCAAATGCAGTATTTGAGATATTAATTTTTTTTTAAGACTGTGGTTAATATGTTGTCATTAATTACATTCTCCTAAACCTTGGATAGTTACTGTTGGTGATAGCTACAGTGTTAAATGCCAGGTCAGATTCTGCTTCTATATAGTTTCTTTTATCTTTTCTGTTTTTCTCTTTAATTTTTTTTTTGTAAGTTCACAGAAGAAGTACTACAACTCAATAGAAATTATTGTGCTATGTAGTTAAGTAGGCACCACTGTTCTGAAAACCCAAGACCAATCTTTGTGCGGACACCATAAGCTCTCTACACTTGGAAAGAGTTTTAGAACTTACAACAACAGAGATACATTTCATGGTATGGTATTTAAAAATGATGAACATGTGAGTTTCTCTACTAATCTAGACTTTTTCTCAAGCCATTACCACCTCTAACAGATGCCTTAAAAAAAAATCCAGAATTTGGAAACCCCATATTAAGCATAAGTGGTACTATGTGCCCTGCACAAAGACATTGTCTTAATCTCAGATTCATTTAAGTGTTGCCACTTGCAGATTTTCTCCAGCCATACATCTTTCTTGCTTACAAATATAGTTATTCTCATTATCCATCCATGCATCCAAAGTCTCTCAATCTTACTACATTCTAAATCTCAAAGATGTTATATGGCCATGAATAGTACAATCTGAAAGGAATAACATACATATGTCAATTTTTATGTGTTACTTTTGATTCCATTGTCCTTTGTTTCCCTTTGAGATAAGAAGAGGGGTTCTCAAGCGTTTCTTTGTATTACTGCTTATTTTCTATGGTCATTTCCTTTTTAAGGAAAGGCAAATGTTTTCAATAATTTATCACATGTAAGTATTTTCATGCAACTCAGCTACCCTTGAATGTTTGACAGATTACAACAGCTACTGACGTTAGATTTCAAAAATATTTTCACTTTTAATTTTGAAGTTCTATAGGTTCTGTCCCAAGATATTTTTAGCTATTTTTAGCCAAAAAAACCCCTTCATACCAGCAAATTTTGAGTCCAGGTAGAGTAAGAACATACCAGCAAAACTAAAGCCAAATAAATAAGACTGGCAGTGTAAACAACCATGTGTGAAAAGATGTAACCATAGACACAGAGAAATTGGCCTTGAACATATTGTAAATATGGGAAAATAGTACAAAATAGAAATATATCACATAAAGGCATTAAAGGGCTTTTAAAGATGTCCCATATATACTCTTCAAAGTTTACTGTGTTTCCCATTTCGTCTTTATTAAAGGATCAAAAAATATACTGTGTAGTATGGAGTAACAACTCTAATTTTAAATTATTTTGGAAATGTAAAATTTATCTATTTTTTTATGATTCAGATTGATTGCTTCAAATCATTCAAAGCTATCACATCTGCTTATAAATAAAGGAATTATAAATAATAATATATATTCACAAGCCAATACATAAGGCCAAGTTCTCAGTCCATCATCTTCACACTGAATTGCCATACTGTATTTTCTTTATGTTTAAATATAATGCATTCTTTAGAAATTACAATTGGTTCAAAATAAGCTGTTGACTTAAAATTTAGCCTATATTAGCTTCTACTGTGCCGTCTGGTGTGATGTGAAGTGCCAGTAACTGATATATAATGAATCATAACACAGTTTCTATGTGTCCTCTTGTCAGGGCCAAGGTTCCTTCTGCTCACACTCTCTCACAGCATAGTCCTAAATGAGGAACAAGGAGTTCTCACTGGAAAGTCTTCATTTTGAAAATTATTTGCTAATGAATCAAGATTCTTTGAGCTTGTCAACTTTTTGGATCCTTCATAAAGGCTATTTATTTTCTTTTTTTACCCACAGATGGTATGAATTTCTAGTAGGAGATGCAAATTGCTTTTTGCAAGTTGGTATTTTTATATTCTGCTGCAGATGCAGCAGAGTATCTCTAGGTTCAGTAAACGTACTTGTTTTAATATTTGAATATATGTTATTTACCAATAGGTAATAACACGTACAACTCTATTTCAGTCAAAGGAAAAAAAAAGAGAAAAACAAATCAACAACAACACAACTCTGCTCTACTGCAGAGAGAGTTGTTTTTTTTTTCACTTGACACATATCCTTGCTACAAAGGAAGATGTCTGCCAGCAGATGATATAGCAAATGGAACAGTCATCAACACGAGAAAGTTACCTCCAGCTTTGCATTTACCCTCATCTTAGCCACTTATTTTCCTAAAATTATTTCTTTTCATAGGATAATCAAATTTCAATCTCTCCCATTATGTATGACCAGAAGTTATTATGTTTCTCCAATTTCTCCTTCTAATTTCTTTCCATTTTGCTTCTTCCTTCCCACTCTCACCTCCCAAACCAGAGAATGTACTGTCTTAATGCTCAAATCTAGACACTTTTAAGACTGGCTTACTCATGTGTACAGTAGTCTAACCAAGCTCTCTATGATTCATTGGCTAAAATTTAAAACATTTATTCCATCACTGTGCTTTGAATATTGGATGTCCTTGACATTGTTGATTATGTCTTTCATTTGGAAAACAACACATTGTTTCAACACATCCTTCATCATTCTGTCCCAGTATTTGAGGAAATTCTGTCCTATAAACAGGGCAATAACTAACTTTTTTTACCCTAATGATTTGTAGATAACACATGGAAGAAATCCAAGTTAGAGTAGTAATCCTCTCTTCCTAAAATTTACTCACAAGTGTCCAGAATTTAGCATAGACAAGATGGACTCATTTTTTTTTTTGTGCCGAAGTCTTCTTTTTGCTACTTCCACACAGCTAACATCACCAGCGTCTTCCCTGATACTCTAATTCATAATATTAGTTTCATCTTTGGAACATCACACGAGCTCTCAGATTCAGGCTGGATGATAAAATAGACCATTTCTTCTCGCAAATCACCGCAAAATGACCATCAGAGTCTGTCTTGCTCATTGGCAATCTCTTCTTTGTCGTCAATGACTGCAAATCTTATTCTCTCAAACTGATCCTCATGAAATTATCTTTCAAGTTCATTACTTAATTGAATCAACTTCTGATACATCTTTCCATTAACTTCCATTTTCATTTATATAACCGTCAAAACTTTAGACCTAATGCTTATGTTATCACATGACTGCTCCTTCTTTTCCCTTCATAATATCAGCTTCAACTACATGGTTTTCAAAAATAATCTAGTTTTCTTTTCCCATCATCATCCCTTATGAGAATGTCATGGTTTAGCAAGGAGTTGCTTTTGCTTAGTAACAGGGGGAGCGGGTTGCAGTGAAGACCCGGTAAAAGTTTTTTAGACTCTCCCCCGACTCCTGGGTTCAGACCCACCCCCCGGCCCGGCTGGGCCAATCTGGCGCCTCTGTGATCACTATTTAGGGACGGGAATTTGAGGTGCGAGGCAGGAGGTGT
>WBNH01008330.1:182307-370330 GCA_013401255.1 Urocolius indicus
TTTTATGTTTTAGTTGGTATTAAATTGTTTTCTGTTTTCTTCCCCAAGCCGAGCAGCCTGGTCTGTTTTGTCCTGCACCTTAAGCGGCAATTAAGCTCTCTCTGCCCTTTAGCAATCCTTAAGTCTTCGGTACTTGAGGCTAATCGTGGTCTTTTGTTCCCTGATGGGCCGAAACCACGACAGAGAAGATATAAACTTGTAAGCAGAATTCTAAATTCATTCTTAATATCCCTCTTCCAAATTTTATCTCAGATAGGGTATATAAAAAAGCATAACCCAAAAATGACTTAGCAAGGCATTTCACAGTCTATGACATATCCTTTCCCCATTCTTTATCTTATTGTCTGGTGCATCTTTCAAATAATACAATATGTATGTCTGTATAAGTATCAAATGCTAAAAGCAACAACCAAATTTTTTTTGAGGAAATAAATGAGCTCGTACTCTTTAGTTATGATGTGTATAGAAAGCATTTGCAGATCTTTATGATTTTGGGATTGAAGATAGAGGAAAGATAATATTTTCAGCTGTGAGAAACTCTATGAATTAAAACGTTGCTAATTTTCAGTCTCAGAATTTATTAATTTTTTAGCAGACCTCTGACTGCTATCTGTCCCTTGGGTTCTCTGTTAGAGACTTGAAATTAGCAAGACTAGACTAATAAACCTGAAGACATTATACACCTTTTCATGGAGTGCTGGTTTTGTAACTGAACTAGTTTTTTAACTAAAGAGGCCACCGTGTATGATCTACTCTGAAATTAAATCACAGAAATCAATTGTTGAGTAATCATTCTAGAGTGGTGGAACAGAACTTCTTGTGCTAGTGTACAAATGTTTTTCAATAGCTACACAGCTCTATGTTCATGTGAGACGATAAAGCAACTGCCACCACTTTATCTTATACTATTTAATGTATAATCCCCTACGTGTTTGTCTGTGAAAGTTACTTCAAAACCAGAAGAATAAGAGGCATCCTGGAGACCTAATTACATATAAGTTCTGTGGTTAATTAAGATACATACAGCTCATCTGTTGAAAAGTCATTTTCACAAAATTAATTATAGCTTTGTTCACCACATTCTGCAGTGATGAATTCTAATATTTAAACAGCGTATCACTATAATTCAAAACTTAAAGATATTAAAAACATTAATTTTCATCCCTTTAATGTATGTATTTTTATGCCCACTTTATATTCCCCACTAAAGATCAGAGCCATGGAACATTTTCCCAAAGCCAAATATTCAAGATTAAAATTTTAAATTTCACAGCACCCAGTCCAATTGGTGCTCTTTTAAAGCCACATTGGTTTTCTGAAAATAGGGAAGAATTAATTAATAACTACAATCAAGTCAGTGCCATTGCAAAACAAGAAATGCTTCATATAGTAGATGTACACTGAAATGGATATAAAACCGAAGAAAGATACGGTCATCAAGAACATAACACTTGAAAAAATAATTTCTAAGGCCCAGTCTGCCTCATGTAAGTCACTGAGGCTTTCTCATTGGCTCTTTTGGAAAAAGAACGCAATGAAACATCTGTATTATAAAGATAACTGTAAAAATTAAGCATGGTTGACATCACAAAATGTTATAAGTTTGCATGCATGCTGAATGTGTTTAAAAAAACACATTACGAAGCACAAACACATGGATTTAAGTCAGGCATAGTCCAACCATGATAAAGCTACTTGCCTAACCTTTATAGAACTTACTCTGATAGGAAGTACGGATCCGTTTCGTTAAATCTGGATAAAAGTTAGACAGGCCACGCATGCAAAAGTTGTCTTTGGAACATGCCAGTACACCAGCATCAGCAGCAGGCAGAGGAAAGAGAGAAAAAACAGTCTAAAGTGAAAGGAAGTGATATCATAACCAGCATCTAGAACAGCCAAGGTGAAGAAATTTCAGCAGATGCTTACCTTCCAATTTGTGAGATATAACAAGAAAAAATAATCAAAAAAGTAGAGGATGTGGGATGGATGGTGAGAAAGCAGCTGAGGCTTCTTTTTTTTTTTTTTTTTTTTAGGTGCATAGCTTCCATGAGCAATCTAGAAGCATGTATTCCTTCTTAGTGGTCACTCATCCTCAGTGGGCTCCATTCTAGCAGCAGTGTACAGCTGTAACATTGCCTTAAAGGACTGTTTGGCTGTTACCAACAGTGGTACAGTGCCGATCATAACTACATCTACATCAGCTACTCTCCACCTTTTGCAGCTCATTGGTTGTGGCTAGCTGCTCAGATGATTTTGGAAGCTGCAGTGAGGCTGGCTGAACCAGACAAAAAAATTGAAGGCATTTTAAAGTTGCTTGTCTCTCCTTTTCTGTGCCAAACTTATATCTTTAACACTTGACACAGACAGGAACTAAGCTTGCCATGATTAAATGCCTAGAAAGTGAGAGAAATGGTCTTTTGTATTTTATTCTCTAAGTTTTACTCTGTTTGAGTACAAATATATTCCCAATTAAAGTTTCCATTGACTTAATGGAGAAATAGGATTTGATGATTTAGTGCAGGGTCTGTTGATGTCATAAACCCACTATAATCTGCGTCTTTTACGATTTTATGGCTAGATTCAAAAGTTAACATTTTCAAACACGTAAAAAACTAATTCCAAAACTTTGCAGCTCTGCAAAGCACATTCCCCAATTGTGTCTGATTCTTGTATGTTATTGTGGAATATATAGAATAAAAAGACTTTATATATAGAAGATCTTACTTTTTTTTTGCTCATACAGGTGACTTTTTTAGATAACCAAAAACACATGCAAAAATTTAGCTGCATTGGTTGACTAATATTTATAACGCACAATGCATAATAATAGCTATGACTTCCAAATGTGATCCTTTCTGCACCACGTCTTAAAATGGGGTATGACTGGGTTTAGTAACTATATCTTAAGAGCTCCAGTTCACTAAGAAAGTGGCTGAATGAACTACTGATGCTACCTACATAATGCATTTCTCAGGTGTTACACTTCTCCAAACACAACTGCCTGTTCAAACACCAGTGAATAGCACTTGGCAGAAGACACAATTAGGTTTAAATTGAGGTCTTAGCTAATGGTACTAACTTAGTGAAACCAGAAAGAAAATAGCATACAGAATACACTTCAAGTGACTGATAAACCATTTTCTGCTCTGCTCATTATGATCTTTTTACAGACTCAGCTGAGGGGATTACTTGCTGACCTCCATCCCAAAAGAATAAGCTTCATAAAATAATTTGTTTCTGAGAAAGTGTCAGTACCTAAACCATGTCAGGCTTTTTTTTTTTTGTCAAGTTATAGAAACTCTATTGGCCAGCAAATAGTCATGCATTTCAAAAGCACTATAAAAAGCCACAGGCAAAAAACCCAAAGAACATATCAAGCTCATAACCACAATAATTTCTTTCCTACCTGCAGCAAACTGTTTGCTTTTGCGAGGTGAACGGGGTTGGCGCTGGTATGGATCACTGGATCCACAGAGGTCAAGGGTTCCCATGCTCAGCAGTACTGTCTTCTGCATAAAGTCCACAACAGCCAAACCATTGCAGTTCCCAAATGCCACTCTGAGAAATAAAGATGTTACTCAAAGGTATTAGTAATATGTAATTAAGTGGTGCACACAATAATGCTTGTTCATTGTTGTTCTCCAGAAACTGCTCAAAGCCTGCATTTTATAATCCTTACAGATATGTAATCCTGAATTTATAAAGTTTTGTCCTGAAACACAGTAACTGACTTTTCAGAAAGCAGACCTCTCACTTTAACTAACTTCTGTGTCAGATGTATTGCAACAATGTCTAAATGTTCCGTTACTGATGTCCTGGTTTTCGCTGGGACACAGTTAATTTTCCTCTTAGTAGTTGCTACAGGGCTACGTATCGGGTTTAATACTGAAAATAATGGTGACAACACAGGATTGTTTTGGTTATTGCTGAGCAGGGCTTGCACAGTGTCAAGGCCATTTCTGCTTCTCAACCTGCCCTGCCAATGAGTGGGCTGAGGATGCACAAAAAGCTGTGAGGGAGCATGGCCAGGACAGCTGACCTGAGCTAGCCAAAGGGCTGTGTCATACCATAGAGAAAACAAAAGGATGCTAAACTGTCTATTTTTCAGATCTGACAGAAAGTCTGAAGTTAACCACAGCATATGGACACCCATATATCTCAGAAGATAATGTCTGTGCTTCATATTCTCACTAAAGCATTAAACCTATTTAAGAGTTAATGTAACAAATAGACAAGCAAAACTGTTTGATTTCTTTATGATTTAAATAATGGCAAATAAACTCTTAGAGCAGATGACTGTTGAAAAGATCCACATGCCAAGCCCTTGACACTGCATTGTTGGAGATTTGATTTAAGCAGGAATATTATAAACTGGCAGTTATTATACAGAACCGCCTCCTTTTCTATCAGATTGCAGTTTTAAATTCCAAATAGAAAGGTTTGCAGGTACAGTCACAGGAAACTTGAAATCTCAAACCGTGCTCAATCAGATTAGGAATAATTTGTGATCAAACTGCACCTTCACCTCCACCTGCCTTTTCTTAATATACCATCAAAATATCTTAAACGAGATACATGAATTTGTGTGTGGTAAAATAATAAGGAAAGAGAGAAGTAAGAAGATGGAAGAAGGAGAAGAAGGGTAGATAGAATCTTTTCCTCTGTACCCTTTCTTCCTTCTGTTATAAGAAAGGGTTCCATGTAGCAAATAAAAAAGGTAAAGGGTGAAAATGAGATCTATTTTTCTTACTTGTCAAACTGGCAAATTAAGGCATACAACACTGGCTCAAATTCTACTGCTTGTTGCTACACCATGTTTTCTACACACTTGGCTTAACATTCAAACCTATTGAAATGCTATGAATATACTCCTTTTTCCCCATTGGCTCTTCACCTACTGGTAGCTTAATCAGCTACTAATAACACCAGCTTAAATTGTGTACAAATAAATTTTTATTTGGCAATATTTTGTTCTTCTGTGGCATGCTGAAGTGGCACAGTTTTTCTACATTGTAAGGCTAGAGAGGAGAGAGAATACTAACAGGAAAAAAATTGAAGTGTTAAATAAAAATTGTGATGGAAAAAAAAGGATTCTGTTTTGTCATATTTTGGCCCAAGGAAAAAGCTGAGAGACAAGACAGAGGCAGAGAGAAGAGACTGCAAAACAAATTTAAATAAATAAATCTTTCTTGGGTAGCTTTTGTAGCAAAGTTAATTTTAGGTTATTGAGCTGTTTTATTGATACCTGTATGTATTTATTAAGCACTCATGCACTTAGTATACGGTGTTTTAAAGGAGGCTGTTCTGTAAGCTATTACTTCTCCTAGCAGAGGAAATGATTTAAAGCATTTGATTGAATCAGGTACATTTAGGAAAGCACTATGAATACTAGAGAACTGCAACTGTCAGAGTAGTTTATGAGTCAGAGAATGGTTTGATTATTGTTGTTGAAGTCAGATGCTGCCTTGAGGCCTGAGACCTGCAAGAGAGTAAATTAGGCAAAATCCAACAATTTGCACAAGTAATAAACACATCAAAGTACAATCAAACAAAACAAACTTTGAGAGTTCATGAACTTTGAGGAAACTGTACGGAAATTCAGACCAAGGACTTGACAAAACAGCCCCAAATGACAGTATTTTGCACAAATAGAAAGGCTCTGCGTGAAATCTCCCTGAAGAGAGTCAAGTGACTTACTGAAAATCGGTAGTACTCAGACACCTAGCACCCATTACAGCTTACAGTTTTTTATTGAAGTAACACCTTCTATAGGGAAAGCCATTTCAATTTTTCTGTGTGAGTCTCAGTGAGAGAAAACATTAAAAATTGGTGAATAAATTAAATCTGAGGAAAAAAAATACACACAGATACTCTCACTTGCATTTCCATACTGAATTTAGCATTTCAGTGTTCCTTATTCAGTTTGGAATTTCAGGTCACTGGTTCTCTTGCAGAGACATAAAATTTCTGTTCACAGAAAACAATGTCCAACTAAGATATGATGTCATGAAAGACGACATTTACCGCTGATCACATCACCATTTGCTATGTAATGTATTTTACCTTGGTGAGCCTTTCAAAATAACTTTAAAAATTACAGATTTGAAAGGTAACTAGGTTTTGGTTGAAAAGACTGACAGAATAATGTGAAAAGATTAACTCTTTTAAATAGAAATAGTAAAAATGTTGGCAAGAATGTCAGTTTAACAACTCATTTTACCATCCTTATGTGAGTTCAAATAATTTTTTCCCAAGAAATCTGGCTTATAGTACCTTGTAACACTTTTAATTATTGTCATCTGACTTCAATTGTCTGCAGGAAACTTCAAGGTATAATTTCAAAATACATGATACAGTGCAATAAACAATAAAACAATGTAACTTTAATTTTGCATTACTTACAGTCCATAAGCAGAGTTTACAGCAAGACTGGTAATCTGTTGTGGAGGCTCACCGTCCACCCACACCAACTGAATAACAAGATCTGCTTGGTATCCAGGGGGCATTCGCACTGGACGAGACTTAACGCTGAGAAGAAGAGGTATAAAATAAGAACAAATAAACAAACAGAGCGGTCTGTGAATAACAATTGCTTCTCTTGAGAAAATACTAGTGAAGTGCAATCGCTTAATAAGTCCAGAACAGTATCAGCACTTTCTGTACGCTGTGCACCGAGACAAGGCATTCCAATCAGAACAGGGATATTTTGGATGAATTCCAGGTTATGATTTTCATTTCTGTTATAGAAACAAATTGGAAAACTTTGACATGCACTGCAAGAGGAACTCTGGAGGAGATGTGGGTGAGAGTCAATAAAAAACATTTTTTGCTTAATAATTTATTTTCATTTTTCTCTTTCAGAGTATTTTCTTATGCTATACAATGTACACTTAAAAAGTCATAAAGAATCATCACCTTGAACGGGAAAACAAATGTATTTCTTTTTGAAACTTTGAAACAGGATATTTCTGTATTTTTTTTTAACTTTCTTGCTCTGAAGTAAAACACGTCAGAAAAATGCAAAGAGGCAAGAGAAGATGTGAAGATGCATCTTTCTGTAGTGGTCCTCACTACTGCTTATTCAAAACTTATGGACTTGACAGTTCTATTTGTCCATTAAGGGCAACAATTCTTGTTGTCTTCTTAGGAGTTTGATCACCTAGTATGCAATCTGGTCTTAATGAATGAATCCTTTTTACATAAAATCTGGCACAATTATTAACACCTGTTCATGTTCTGTTATGGCAAGTTCAGTGACAAGCGAATGAAGTTTATGGCAAGTTAAGATATACTTATTAAGGGAGAGTGTAAGAACTCAACGCTTCTGTATGACTACTTTATGTGTTTTCTTGACTGGTAGGACTTAATGTGATGATACACTAAGAGACAGTATGCAATAGCAATACTTTGAGGTATTTGTGTCATTCATAAATACATTCACATTGTAGGTAGTAATGCATATGTAAAGGCCACCAGCCAGTGCATTTTTACTGTAGCTGTAAATGGTGAATGGTAAATGCTTATGTTGCACCAACAGAATAGGGCAGTCTATCACATACAATCCTCTGTTCCTGGGAAAAATAGAAAAACGAGAATCAGGAGAGAAAAAGAGTGACTAGTTAATATAGATATGGCCAACACATTCTGAAGAACTGCAGGTTTTTTCACATAATATTTCTTTCTGTTGTAAGCACTTCTCCATACCTAAATCTCTGTTATAAAAAAGTAGTATTAGCCTCTTGGATGGCTGATGATGCAGACTGTCTCCCAAAAGTGACTCTCATGTGACTCAGCAAGCTTTTCGAGTAGCCCTGGTCTATACATCTGAAAAGATGATGGGTCAGATTGGAAAAAAAACCCAACTACTTATATGCAGAAGAAAATAAATAAGCACTTCTTTCAAGAGAGGATATTCAAACTTCTTCACTGACCACATCTGTCAGGATTGGTGGCCATATAGGGCTGCAGCACTCTGAAAACTGAAGATAGATGCAGAGAACTGAAGTAAAATGAAGTCAAACATAACCACAGAAGGACACCAGGGCAAAAGTTCTGATCAAGATAACTCCAGTAGCAGAATGGACAATTTACAAAGCAAATAGTGCTCTAGTACTAACAGGAGTTATAAAGAACAGAGGACAGTTAACCTTGGCTGGCTGCTAGGTGCCCACCCACCTGCTTTCTGACTCCCCTTCCTCAACAGTACAGGGGAAGAGAAAAAGATTAGAAAGCTGATGAGCTGAGATAGGATAGTAAGATCACTTACCAATTAGCATCAGGGGTCAAATAGATTCAACTTGGAGAAAAAAGTGTAATTTATTGCAAATTAGAGTAGGAGAGTAAAAAGTTCTTTGAAAATACAAAGTTAAAAATATCCTCTTCCCACTTCTTCTTTTGTTCTCCTGTATAAGGAGCCTTGTTACCCATGGCTGGTGACAGACTGTAACACATACAGCAACACACTACAACTCTACTGTGCCAAAAAATAATGGGAGCTAAAAAGCAGTGCTGGCAGTAGAGAGATCACTACTCTGGCTGACCAAGCCAGAGTAAGCACATGGTGTAACAGTGGAGCAAAGGACGCCCTGTTAGAACTAATATATGGTTGTGTCAGTCCTGAAGAGAGGAAGCAACAGAAACAGGAGCCGGTGTAGCTGATGAAAGGTATAAACAGTTTACTATTAGACATGCCACGCCTTTCACAATCATCTGCAACTTTCTCAGGTCCTGCAGTCTCAAACTCCATAGCCCGAGCAGAGTACACCTATGATACCTGAGGATATGGGATCACATATTTGGGTATTGCATATCTGGATATTGTAGCAGAATATATGAAGCATTTCAGAATGAGGAATGAGACCTTCAGCTGGATCTCCAAGACATAGAAATTTCTTCTCTCCTTCCTGACCCTGACCTACTCCTATGTTTTTCCCTCTCTGACTGCAGAAGTATATAAGTTGTGTGGCAAGGTTCTGGTAGTGAGGTGCTGCAGGGTTGGGCTCTGTGAGGAGAGGCCAGATATTCACACTGCAGCTCTCAATTCATGAGCTTTTCCATGTATTTTTTTCTTCTCCCTGTTCTTTTGGGAAGAGAGAGTAACAGAGTATCTGGGTGGGCACCTGACAGCCAGGAAAGGTCAACCCACATAGTTAGCAATAGCTTTGTACCCTTTTTTTCTATTAACAGCAAACCTCTGTTCAAAGTTTTGCACTTTCTTACCTATTCTGTTGGCACTAAAGCTTTGCCCTTTCCTTTGCTCATAAGATACATATTCCTGAGCATTTCTGAAGTGACACTATCCTTAAGTTTAATGAAGCCCTACATTACCCAGGAGTATTTGTGGAGAAAACAAAGGGACAAACATCTCAAGCTACTAAGAGAGAAGGGTCTTTTGAGACAGGAGAAAAGATGAAAATCTAGTTTGTGTATCAAATTTTAAATGGGTTATTAATATTATCCAAGCTATGCACTCACCCTCCATATGTAGGTGGCTGCAGCTTTACGTTACTATTACTGTATCTTAGATTCTGTACTGCTGCTCACTCGAATGACATGCATTTAAAGTCAACAACTTCATCCAGGTTTCTTTTGGGTTTTCTCTATTTCCAGCACTACTTTCATTTTCTCATCATCATAATTCTGCTCAGAACAGAAGTTTTTTGACAGACAAGGAATGTGGACCTGGTTAAGATTTGGGGGGAAATGGTGGATATTTATACGCATTCCCCTGTTTTGAAGGATGAGAGGATACACAGTATACTTTTACATAAATGTAAGAGGGAGTATGCCAGCAGTTCTAGTGGGATAATTACTTTGACTTTGAAAAATCACTTCCCTGTCAAAATGAGTTTACATTTACTTTGAGTAAAATGGGACAAAAATCAGCTTAATGTGAGGTTATATGGAGTTAAGCAAACTTTTAAAGCCTAACTAGTAGAACCTCTACTGGTTCCTTACAGCTTTTCTGCCTTCAAGACCAACAATTCCACTCCTTCCTAGACCAAATCAAATAGGAATCCCTTAAGGGAGAATCTTAGCCACTGAAATACTCCATTCTATTCTTGCTGATTTGAATGTCATTAACTGTTTTCACATTTTTTTTTTTTTAAATAATGCCTCTCTTCCTCTTCTCTTGATTTTCATGGTTCATATTCAACAGAGATCTGAGGTTCAGGTGCCTGACTGAATGAGGTGGACAAATGAACAAGATGCCAAAAAATTAATTCTACAAAACCAATGTCATGATATTGCTTTAAAATGCGAATGCAGTTTTCAGCAAAGTCAAACAATATTCATTTAAACTGCTCTGAAATAATTGAGGCATTTAAAATGTTTTAAAATAATTAGACTTAAATAATAATGCTTTCACTAAAATGAGAGCAATTGTTATCAGCAGTCTATTATAATTGCTGGAAAATTACAGTTTGCAGAGTTTTGTACAGAATTCTGAAATTATTCAAACCTATAATTTATCTGCCCTATTAATAAGAACATATTGATGTACTCCAGACAGTAGCAATGTGTAGCAGATAACAACTTGAACTGTCTAAAGATTAAACATATATGCACTTCCACACGGTGCAATTGCCTAATAATTTTATATTTTAAAGATTTCCATCCCTTACACACCATATAATGCACATACTTCTTTCACAGTTAGTCAAGGAGAGAAACCTTTACATATATCTGCTTTATGGAACTCTCTTTGTGAAGAAAGAGAAAGAAATTCCTTTATTTATTCTTTGCTTGTATTCCATTCAAAATCGTGGGTATGAGATGAAGATGAAGACTTATTTCTAGATCATACTGGAAAATTGCAGTCAAACTTTTACTGTAATACTTTATCTTCTCCATAATTATTTCTAGCCTTTCAAAAATCCCTTTTTGCCTTAATTATCTTGTTTGTTACATATTCTGCTTTCTTCTAATTTTGTGTTACATACATAAAATAAACCCCTTTTTCTTGATAGTTGATGGATTGTTAAAAAAACAGATAGAAATGCTTTTTAGAAAACCAAATCTTTGAACAATGGCATAGACTTACCTAAGACATGGAATACTATCCTTCATTGTTCCTTCACATGCTACAGTGTTAGTACTGCCTGAAAGGCTCTTTAAAGAAGGAAGCTGGGAGGAGGCATCTGGAAATGGAGGAATCATTTCTGGTTCAGGAGTAATGATATCTTCTACTTCATACTGAAGTCGTACCTCCAATGACTTAAATAAATAAAAAAAATCTAAGTTATGCTTTAGTAAAGCAAGCTGCTGAAAGTTCTGTTACTTTCAAATAAATATCAAAAAGTGTTTTTTAAAAAAAATACTCCTCATTTATCACTATCATTTGCAGGCAAAGAACACCGTATTTTATTATTTATACAGCCTCGTGACAACATCAGATAGGAACTTGTCATCTACCCTATGCTGATGGAGTAATACATAGGTGTATTATTCCATTTCTGCCTTTGATTCAAGCCTTTTAAGTGAAAGGCAAAAATACAACTTTCCAGAATTTATCATGAGAACATTTAAGCACTCAACATCAAATAAATAACGCTTCAGCATAAGAAGGCATAATACAGGATAAAGGTCACAACAATTTTCTGCTTATTGTCTGTTAACTATTTCCTAAGCAAATTCATTAAAATAATGATTACCAACTCTGCCTCCTTATTGCTAGTACAACAGTCCCTACAAGACAGGTGAGGTCAGGGAATCAGAGATAACAGCAGTGAAAGTTCCATATTCCTCAGACTGAATGAGAGTTTGGTGGATTCTAGGAAGCAAAGTTCAAAACAGTTACCTTTTGTTTTCCTTCTAGGGTCTCTAGATAACTAAAAGGAGACTGATCAGGCCTGACTGCCCTTCAATTCTTTCTACTAATTGAAGAAATCTTAACTGAAAGACTCCAAACCACAAGGGAAATCGGACAGGGAGTTCAAATCTGTAGAAGTAATAATCTCAAAGAATCACAGTAAATATTCAGCGATTCTTTCTAAATCACAAATTGTCTAAGGAGAATTTTGAAAATAATGAAACCAAAGGCACAGCCCTGAGAGAGATGAGGTCTTGGGATTACTAGCTGAATAGCAATTTCAGTGCTAGTACCTTGAAGTGATAAGAAGCAATTGCAGAATCAGAAGCCTTTGAGATATTGCAAATACCATTTGAGTTAGTGATCTTTCACTGAGACATCATCTGTACCTGACTGGAGATTAAGAAAATATAAGACAAACATCAATGCTGATGACTCTCCTATTTCTCAACCATTGTGTTAAAAACCCCTAAGATTTCAGAAAGAAGTGAAAGGGTCCTTTCTCAAACTTTCACTTTTGTTTTCTCCTTGCAAAATCGTGGACAGATTTTGCCTGAATCAGCTAAAGAAACTATGTAGAACATTTGCCTTCAAAGACTAATGAATGAATGAAATGTTGAGTTTAGGAAAATCTAATCTCCTGGAAGTAATTGCTGCTGACCAAAAAACTTATAATAGTATTTAATCTTCATGCAGTATGAGTAACTGTTGAAGAGTATGTTCTTCTGCTTGCCATGTTAGAAGAACATCATTCTGCTTTGGATGCTTTCCTTTGTATCTTTCTTTTTCTACTAAAACTCATTTGTTAAGTTTGCTATTGTCCAATTGCGGAGAGAAGGGAAAATTTAGGCTGAATTTTTTATGTTTTGGTCCTGGTTTTGGAAGGGGTACAGATTGTACCAATTTATTTTGAAACGTAGTTTTGACAATTTTGGAGGATCCCATTACTATACTAATTGATTCCCCTTTCTACATTCAAACTAGTCTAATCTTACAGATTGTACCAATTTATTTTGAAACGTAGTTTTGACAATTTTGGAGGATCCCATTACTATACTAATTGATTCCCCTTTCTACATTCAAAGTAGTCTAATCTTTTTTTAATTATGGTTCTGGTCAAGAGCTTAGAAGCAGAGCTTCATTCAAGAAAGACTGATCATTGAGAAAGTGCTCATGTTTAATAGACACCTAAATATCTTTTTAAGATAGGACTAGCTTCAGCTGATGAAACAACAACAGTAGCAAATCCTTTCTATATAAGTGCATGGCAATGACTCCAAGGTTGGATACAAAGTGGAACTTATCATGTGCGTACTACTTGGCTCCAGGATCTGATACAGAATGATGCAAATAGTAGTTCTATTGAGGAAATCTCTGGCACAGTCTATGCCTCTCTAAGGCATATTCAGTAACAGACCTTCCTGGTACATGGTGAAACCTTTGAGTAGCCTCCACGCTTCTCAGTTACCCCAGCAATAATATTGCGAGATTGATGCCCGAGTCAAACCTACACAGGGTCCTTAAAATGCTGCGATTTGCAGACTGAACTCAAGTTCAGTCTGGTTGCTAGAGAAATGAGGACACTAAATGCTAGAATTTGGGCTCACCTCAGGCAGCAAAGAATTCCTGAGACTGACTGTTTCAGTCTCAGTATGGTCAAAGCCAAACAGTCTGTAGTCAGGCATATATTTCAAGAAAGGATCTCTTAGCTTTTATTAACCTTCCTCTATCTCCACCCCATTTAAGACTGAAGACTTGAATGCCTGCAGCAAAGATGTGGAAATCAAGAGATGAGGCCAAACTCAGGGATGCATGAAACCCACGAGAACTCAGCGACTATGCCAGAATTGGATAATATTAAGGAAACTCTTCAGAGGACAATTTCTCATATAAATGCTTCTTAATTACAGATGAAATCTGAGGAACCAAAAAATTGCATATATTATAACACTTTCGAAAATACCAGTTCTGATGCAATCCAGTCACAAATGTAAAAGGCAGGAAAATAAAGAAACTAAATGAAAGGTAATAAAAGATAAAATGCATTTGCTGTGGAACAATGTAAGAATACTAAAATGCAGTAATTTCCGCAGCCTTATAAGTGAGCTGGTCAGTAATATGAAATTACTGTTCATTAGGTTTAAAACTTTTCTGAAATGATACGTTCAGCTAGCTTAATAATTTCCACTGAAGGGAAAAAAATGAGACAAAAACAACAGAGCAGCTACAAGTAATGAAATTCCTTACCAGTCAGTATATGGCTACAGGCCAAAAAAAGTACACTTTTTTTGCCAGGCTAGAACTATAGACTTTCTGAAGTACATTATCATAGTGTGAGAATGAAAAGCACTGTGATTGGGAAAGGTGGAATATAAAAGTGAAATTTTTGGTCAGCCCCTGAGGTTTGTAAAGAACTGTCAAACACAAAGAAATACTTTTTGGCAAGAGAGTGTCTGGAGTTACAAACTGTTCTCCAGCACCAGAGAATGGCAAGCCAGAAGGAAAGACAGTAATGTTTAGTTTGGCTTTGCATTAAGAGTAGCCTTCTCTGAAACTTCTTAGACTTAAGAAATGATGGTTTATATTATAAATGCTGTTCAGATATGCTGTTAGCAATGGTTGTGGCTCTTGTGCAAAAATGTAAGATTTAAACCAAAATCAGACTTGCCCTACAACACTAAGTACAAGATGACTCTAGAGCAGTTAAAAGAACATGAACTGTATGATTCTACCTGCGATTGCTAAGGCGATTTTGAAGAATATAAAACAACAGAAATCTTAAGGAATTACCAAGTGCTTAGAAATAAATAATCTGACATTTCATAAAGTATCCACTTTTAGAGAAAAAAAAGAGTCAGTATAAGCCAGAAAAAGAAAGAAATTAACTTTTTACTGCATTAAAGCCAGTGAAAATTTCCAGATCTGTATGGTACAAGCACTTTGAACATTATAAATACTTGACTTAAAAAAAGCATTATTATGTACATATATAGTGTAGGTTATCTGATATAAACACAACAGTCAATATTTTTAGAGCAGTTAAGTACAACAGAGATTTACTGTATTTACTTTGCAAAGTCTTAAAAGCAACTATACCGGAAATCTGTACTATATGTTTCTATTAAAGCAAAAAAGTGGACAGGTGTCTGGAGGACTTACAGCAATTTCAGTATTTACTTCATGTTTGCTGAACCTGTAAACAACCACATATGCAGAAACTCCTGCCACACAGAAAATTCGGCTTTCAGGACACCAGTACATCATCTGAACAGCAAAAGGATCTTCTTCCACAATCTCAGCTGTTGCTTTGCCCTCTCCCACTTTTTGTTTTTCAAAGACTTTTGATGTCTTTAGTTTGTACAACATCTGTAGAGTAACTGGAATATATTAAAACATAAAAAGAAACATTGACTAACATGAAGCAAGTGCGCTATAAAATTACTCAGTTCCCATTTTGTTTTCATTTGTGGCATAACAATGAATCTTATAAATGTCTAAGAGGAGAAGATGTGTATTATACAATACAGATATTTTTCTAGTACACAGTACTGGTAGGAAATGTATTTAATATTTCCCAAATCGATATTTCTCTGTGAAATCATAGAATCATAGAATGGTAGGGTTGGAAGGGATCTTTAAAGATCATCTAGTCCAAACCCCCTGAAATACTTTGTACTTTCTGGCACAGGATGTCAAAAGCATACGTTAACCATTATGTCTATAATTAGGCTTATATTCTATGTTACAGAGAGGTTCTGATGATGCCGCTATTTTCCTAATTAGATGTGAAAATAACATTGCGTTTTTCTGAGCTTATTGTCTTGGTAGAATGTAAAGAATGTATGGTACTTCAAGAGAAACCATTAGGAAATTATTCAGATATTCTGGCTTACAAAAAGACTTTCTGAATGAACAGTACTTCCAAAATATTTTTAATTTCTTCACTAATAAGTATATCTGGATTCGTAACTGTATATAAAAGTTTACTATTCAGAGCCTTTGTTAAGACTAGAACTTCACTGTAGTGAGTTCTGGAGGTAAATGAGGGACTATTAACTAACCCCATTTTATGTTGACATTTCTCCTTGTTGGCTTTCTTTTTTTTTTTCACTACTTTTACATTAATTTATCAGTGGAATTAACTAATAACTGCATAAGGTCAGATAAAGTCTGGCAGGCCCAGCATCTCTAAAGCTGTATATATACATAAAGGCAAAGCTGTTAAATGTGCTAGTGTAATTGTTGTAAATCAGTCTAGCTAGCTTGTGTAATACGAACAATAAAAAGATGAAAGAGCAGTGGTTTAGTTATGTATCTTGATGACAAGCACGACAAAATTACATTCTCATTTTGTAGTGCAGATACATTCTATGAGTTTTAGCATTTAGATTTTAAAAAAGAATTTAAAAAGTTTTAGCACATAAAATGCTAACAAGTTTTTACAAACTGTAGCAAATGTTTCTGTAATTAATATATTATTCCTCTTGACTATCATGATGCTTAGCCCTAGTGGCAAATATAAAATAGCACTTCAAATCAGATATCATGTGTACCCCATGTGTACCAGAACTGGAAGAATTACAGAATCACAGAGTAAAAGTATAAGGCGAGACTCTCTATGCTTCTGTGAATTACTAGGTACAATCTGCATAATGGTAAATGAGAAACAGAAAAGGCTTTTGAGCAAAAATACACTTGGAAAACTGCTTCAGGGGCTTAGCAATTTCATATCTCCCACAAACCTGTGATTTCAGATACAAAATTTCAAAATTAGAATACTTATAAAAGCCTTCAAATACCAATAGGATATTATGTTTGCTATGAAATATCAAATGAAATATTAACTCTAATTTAAGAAGTTAAGACTTTGTGATTAATAAAACATTGTAATAATTAAAACCTTGTGAATAAAAAGTACCAAGTATGGTATCAGTAACATAGTACATGCCCTGAAAATCAGGTCTCAGGCCAGGACATCAGAGATGCAAAGAAAGTACCATTATCACTAAAAGGATTGTGAACGTTCATTATCATCTAAGCTTTTACCTTTAAGAAAAATTGCTGCTACAGCACATACAGTCTGATTAGTGGGTTATGTTTACACTCTCTATGGGAAGTTTTTCCTTTTCCCCATTCCTGCCAGAATTATAGAAAAAATGACCTGCACACTGGTTCCTATGTGGTGAATATGCAAAATGCTTTGGGGTCTTGCAACTGTCTGTGTTACTTCATCCTAACATTAATGTCTGTATTTGCACATTCTTTTCAAGAGCATAAGAATATAATGAAATATGCACAAGACAGGGTCTGTTGCCTCACACTGTTTCTCTAAATAAAAGTCATTAAACTATTTTTGTTTATATTAAAGCCTTCTCAAGCTTCTGTCTTTGAAAGTAAACTCCTGTTGCCCTCGTATGATTTTTTTTTCCTTTTTGGTGTTCACTGTTACTTGAAAATACTAGAAGATGTAAACTCTAAGCAGTATGTCTCTATTTCCACCATTCCAAATAGACAAATTATATAATAGAAAACCAACTCATAATCATATTCAGTTGATGCGTTTATGTAGAATTCCTTTGTGAAATGAGGCTTTGGTAACCCTCCTTTTTTCCTTGTCCATCCTGATAAGTGAATCTATTTGATATTAGGCAAAAAGAGAACTATCTGATAAAGTCATCAGGTTTAGCTGACATGAAAAATCTTGTAAACATTCCTCACATTTGTCTGAAAATGGTAGCAGTAGTAATCATTACAGTTCTGTGGGACAACGTGGATCTGGCAGGTAGTTTAATTATCTCACACTCTGTATTCTTGGCAACCATTACAGACTGGTTATTAGGGTCAGATTAAATCTCCCTGTGCTTAACATTTCATACAGAAGTTTCTTTCACACTCTCTCTTCATTAAGAGACTGATACCTCATAAAAGAGGTATTCTACCTACAGCATCCCTACACCACAGAAGAGAAAGAATACAAGGCAAATTTACCAAAATATCTGTGAAGCACACTCACATTCTTTGAAACAGAATAGTTTAGTTTTAAACCAAAATTTACATATCTGTCAAATAAATATATTTTACTAAAATATCATAAGTATTTTCTGTACCATATGTATTTCATATAGCAAGGTATTTAGTGAATCATATGTATTATCTTGTAGGGGAAAATGCCGGGTTTTGATGTGTGTAGTTACAGCTAGAATACAAGGGCCAATTATTTTCTGAAGCTTTTTTTCTGCTAGGATGAATGGAAATGCTTCCCAATTATTTCCTGGAACTTGAGACTGGATGAGAAAAAACTACTGTCCTCTCCACTCCTGCCAGATTAGACATGCATTGAGGTGTTTTTGCTTTAATATTTAATTTTGTCTATCTGTAAAAAGGACTGTATTGTACTCAAAATAGAAGAAATGTGATAACTGGAACTGAATAGGTTTTGGTATGTTGGCTCTGAGGTTTGTATTCCTCTTAAAGACTTTCAGTCTTTTCTGTCTAATATGTATCTCATTAGCAGTGGTTTTCCCCCCTAATTTAATAAAAATGTTCTTAATTTCACCTCATTGTTCCTAATTATATCATCCCAAATGTTACTACTCATTCTGTTAAATATCACAGCTTTTTTATACATGTGTGTGTGTGATTTGTCAGCATTACATGAAAGTGAACTTTAGAAACTTACTGGCAGAAGCATCCCAAAACTTTACTGATCCATCTGCATGGCTTAAAAAAAAATAAAATTCAATGTGTTATAAACAGATGCAATTCTAAAACATCTTTTACTTTCTTTCAGTGGGGTATAAATACGAGCAGAAAAACTCTCTTTTGCTCATGTGGTAAAACCCTCCGTACCTTACTGACTGTATATAAAAATATCTATACTAGCTATAAGAAAATATTTTATTAGTTTGATTAGGTTAATAAAACACTTTTTCACACAATTCCTACAGATAACTAAGTCTCCAATAAATTTTAGGATCACAACAACAAGAAATTAATTACAGCACTTTTGGCTTTGCAGTGGACCAGCATCAAGACTATACACTCTAATAATGCCACGTATAACAAACTTTGAAAGGACAGAGGGAAACTTTGTTTTGTTTAGTACTTTACAACTATGTTATTTTTATCAACATAAAATCATCCCTAAAGTAAAGCTGGAGACACTTCTGTTTAAAACAAGAATAATCTCTTCATCACCTTGTTGGTAGCATTGCACCCATCAAAAATGTATTTTTAAAACCAAGTGTTAAGTATCATTGCTAACAACAATTTATTAAATTTATTGCTATCATAAGCATGGCTGAGACCAGAGGGAAACACAGCATACATCATAGCTGAATAGTTTGTTTTACAGCATGGCCCCTTGAAATTCCAGCAGGCTTTGCTCATGGGGCTTCTACTGCAACTTGAACATTTCTATGCCTTCTTGCTATGGGGCTGTCTCTCCACTCACAGTGTGAAATTCATCCCAGTGCACCACACTCTCACTGATGGTAGGCTATTAAAATAAATTCCCAAACCACCCCCGGATACAAAGTCTTCAGAAGGCCAAAGAACAACAGCTATGCAATAACAGTTTCCCTTTTAAAAGCTATCCTCTATACTACTCAAGGGCAAAATATTCTCTTGCAATGAATTCTCTTTTACAAAGATACCACCTTCACAAGTATATAGACTTGCTGTCTAACACCAGCCTCAAATGGTAAGTCTTAATGATAGTTCATCCATACAAAGCTCTATTTTATACAGCAAATGAGAATTTCTCTGGTGAGTATGTACAAGGGTGAAATCTACATACCTCAAATGAAGAGGCCAGAATATGCATAGTCTATGAAAGGTCAACTCTTACCTATAGCTAGCCCACAATCAAAAGCTGTAGACACTAACATTTTAAAAGTCCCAATCCTCAGTTTCATTCTCACCCTGTAATAATGATTTCAGGATACGTCTGAGCGCCAAGGTTCCATGCTCCCCCACTGATAGGCCACTCCTAAACAAACAACAAAAATACAGAGATCACAGCTAATTCTGATGAATCTTTGTTAATTTTTAAACAGACAACATCTTCTTCCAAAAAGCAATACAACTCATAAAGGAACAAAAATCTGTAGCATTCAAAGCTTTTAAAACTTATTAACATTTCTATATTATTAGGCATTTGAAACTTAATAACATTTTAATGTTATCAATTAAAGTTCTGTGTTTTAAAAATATTTCTGCACAAGCTTATATTAATTTTTATTAACAAGTTTATTAACATTTTCATGTCTGTAAGCTTATTAACACTTTTATATTATCATTTAAGGCTTTTGAAACTTAAAAACATTTTTACGTTACCAAAGTTCTACGCTTCAAAAATATTGCTGCACAGCTAACACTTAACAATCCAAAATAGGAACTAGAGGAAGGAGTAACAAACAGTTCCGCTACACTTTTCAGATCCAGAATCTATTTTGAGGATGAAGATTACTGAATAAGCTGGCCCAGAGACAAATATCTGAGCATAATGCCACAAGGTACGACACAAGGAATGTAACTTTTGCAGAACATATGAAACCATCACTTCTTCTCTGCCTTTCATTACCAGAGGCAAGACTTCCATTCTCTTCCTTGGTCTAGGCTGGTAGAGTGAAATGCTGGTCTGTGTCTAAAGCTTGACATGTATGGATACAGGATATGGGATGTAGACGATGACGTATGTGTAGAGTGGGCAAGGATGTGTGCAAAGTATGAGTAGGTGGAAATAAGACTGGGAATACAAACTGGTTATGTGGATACAAGGACTGGATGCTTGTGGGTACAGAAGTGGGTGTGTTGCAAATGACTGGCTACCTACATTCAGAGGGCATATTTCTATGTGCACAAATAAAACAAGGGGACAAGAGAGTGTGTAATGAATACAGGTAGATGGTGAAAATTTTGGGAAGATGGGTATATGAGCTAAGGATAGATAAGCAGACAAATTCGAGTAAGAGAAAATCCCTTGTTTTCTAAAATACTTTGCTGAATCAAAATCTAGAAAAAGTAGACAAGGCCCAGCTTCTCACTTCATGGAAAACAAGGCAGCTCCAAAGAGACTACTTCTGGTAATCTGAGCAGAGAATTATGACGATGATGATGTCTGATTTGTTTACCCAATGTTTTTTCTAATTTATTTACTATGGTGCATTAGTTCTAGTCAAAGCATAAGCCAGATGCTTAAAATTTATAAAATTATCGCATTTTCTCTTTTTATTTCTGCAGCTTATCCTGTTTCTAAAAGTATTACATTAAGATTTCTATAGGTCAGTAAAATTATTATGAATATCCGTATTTAATAAAAAACTCACAGATGTGTCAGCCCTCGACCTTCATGGAAACTTCCCTGATAATTTATTTAAGTTTTTTCTTTTTTTTTTTTTTTTTAATTGAGATAACTTACCCACACACCTTTGAATTGCATCCTGAGGGCTTTCCTTTGACTCAATCTGATGTAGCATAACTCTAGCAGCCTAATGAGTAAGTCCTATATAATGGTCATTAATGTCTGTGCCTAAATAATGGCATTTCTGGGGGACAAATACCAGGCTGTGAAATTGCTGTAGGCTGGACCAACTTGACAGCGATTATTAAAGAAGCAAAATGACAATAATATGGCAAAATATTTCAAGAGCATAGGTTGTACATCTACTTTCTTTGATTTTTTTTTTTAAATTTTTACCTTATTGCTGTATCCTTGCTTTTTGTGTTTTGCTCCTACAGAATAGAGTACAGGAATCAAATCTGGAGGACAGTCCGCAAAATATTCTGTGCAGGTAACAGGTGACTCATGAATGTCAATAGGATATGGATTTTCAAAGATTGGAAAACTAGTTAAGGAAGACAATTTATTAGAAGCACTGTGACACACTGAGCCATAAAAGAAAACATATTGTTATATTAAAGTACATAACAGAATCTAAAATAATTGCTAATAAAGTATTTTTTTCCTTAGTTATTCAAACATATGTATATTTTCTAATATCAATAAATGTGTAGTTACTCAAATAAAGTTATAAAAATTCCACTGCTGTGACAAGAACGTTCTCACCTATTCATATAAACAGTCCCTAGGGCTAACGGGACAACTTGTGTGAATGAGGATTATGATCATTCATAATGAGGATTAGGAGCTATCTCAAAATATTATTTATACAGAACTAGCACATTTTCTAGAAGTTTCAGGTTCATGGATATGATATATTCTATGATCTAAGAACTACTTACACAACTGTGGGTTTTATATTGAGCAAGTTAGCTTATTGAGTTGGTAGACTACTAATGCTACAATGAACAATTGCAATAACAGGTGAAGTAGTTCTCAGTTTATTTCTTACTTCCATCAGTTTGGATGGTCTGACAAGAAAGAAGGCCTCAATTCTGCCATATTACACAACATTATTCACAATTTAAAAATGTAGTCAATTTTGTTCTGAATTCAGTTACATCTGTTTTATATCATTCAGATGATTTGAACTGTTCTTAAAAGTAAGTGAGATCAGAGTATGATTCACTTAAAACACTTCAAGACATTAAAGGCAAAATCTGCTCCTAGTTATACCAAAGTGAATGTACATTACTGGGGGTGTTGAAGGCAGGACAAAATAAACAAGAATTGAATTATGCATCACATGATGTATAGTTCCACTTTGATATGAACATTAATTCTGATGTGAAAAAACTATTTGCCATTTAAACCAGCAACTGGATCATGAAACAATACTGTAGATCCATTACAAATCAATGCCGTTATTCATTAAGATAACTAAGCAACTTCTCAAGTAGCAGTCTCTGTGGAGTCTAGTGAAGCTAGACATACACATAAGCAGGAGTTGAATCTGGTGTCCAAAACACATACTCAGATCATAATTCAGCATGTGACAAAGCATTACTTCGATGTTGAGTTAATGTTTTGAGGGCTATACTGAAGGACCACAGGTTTAGATTTATTCACAATCTCAAGAACAAATAGTATAATGAGTTGCTGTGGATTACCTGATTTTAACTGTTAAGGTGGAGGTAAACATATTGAGTTATTACGAGTGAATGAGTTAGGATAAAAAAAATAACATTGCATGATAACACTTTGATTTTGATCACAATTTTCTGGACAGTTAAGATACACAAATAACTTCATATAAGACTTCATACTTACTTGCTTTGAGTCAGGTCAACAACAATGAGATCTTTTTCCAAAAGCACAACTACAGCATAGGGTTCTTGGAATTCTGTAAGTAAGGAATCAAGTGTAAAAGTCATGGAGTTCTCCTATTAATCATTTTAAACAACCAAGTCATATTTATGTTCTCTAAATATTCACAGCATAGTAAACAAAAGTTTTGAGGTACAAATCCTAGTCATATCGACAAACTAGACATATCTACAAACTAGGAACTGAGAAATTGCTTTGGGGCATTATTGCTGATCAATACACATAGCAGAAACAAAACTGGCATATTATAGCATGCCAGCATAAAGGTATCTTGAAAGTAAAGAAAAAGAATATGAATAAGTTGTGTGTTATGACTGAATTGTTGAATCCAATTATTACAGGAAATATATTTTTCCTATCCAGTAGTAATAATACTAATGTGTTCTTTGAAAAGAGTGTGAACTGCTGGCCCAGTCTGCTTGATAATACACAATACCCTTATTTCCAAAGAAATTCCAAAGGGATTTTCCAAAGGAATCATGTAAGTCTGATGTGTTCAGTTCAGATACTGACGTGCTCCTTCCTTTCGTACTCTTTTTAGGAGATTATATATTTTATTTTTTTAATTCTTTCTTTGTTCACCAAAATAAACAATTAAAATGACAAATATTTCCCTTGATGCATAAAGTGCATTAGTTTACATAGGATGAAAGTTATTAAAAAAGTATAAATGTGAAATTACAACTCTTTTCAACACCAGCAAAACATTCTAGCATGCACAGGGTCAGAGTACAGTCTTTAGATAGTTGATGACAAAATGCCGAGTAAATTGACAGCAACTGATTTACCTTCCTTTCAGGCTAAATATGAATGCACATTATTAGTAGATTGTTTTTAGACAATGCTACAAGTAACCCAGGTTAAACCAAAATTTAAAATAGTGTGTGAACAGATGAAGGAGTTATAAAATCTCATAAAATCTGTACTGGGAAGCGCCACTCTATTTGAAACAGTTAAATGAAAGTACAAACTAACTTTGATTACTGAAAAACATTTTTTTACATGGCATTGAAACAAATATACACTTTCTCTTTACAGTTTTTAATATGCATTTGAATTAGTTACATGTACAAGGTTTATCTTACTTTTCTGCTTGAGGGCTTAAAATGATAACAGTTTCTTAGAAAACTTAGCGTTTCTTTGACTTATAGCTTTTCCTAATTTACTTTCTGGAGTGTTCTGTGGATGTACCTCAGAAGATGACAGTCCCACAACATGCATCAAAACACTTCTAACAGTTCAATACAGATTGAAGTGTAATAACTTATTTTGCAGATAGGTGGATAGTTTAAACTCCAATCATTTTGCTATCTGTACATTTTCAGCCTCATGAAAACTGTTAGAAATGTAATTACATGTTTGATTAATAGCAGCATTTCCTTACACTAGGACATGAGTTTCAAACCTATATCTGGAGATTTGTGCATATTTTGTTGTTCACTCATTACTGTATTGAGAATGCAAATTAGTTCCAGTTACTTTCAGTGATGTGTTTTTCTTGAGATGGAAGTCCCTGGAATGGAATTAAGATATGAGAAAAGATAATTTCATTTATATTTTCCACAGTTGTCTTTTGCTTAGTAAACTCACCATTTGGATATGGGGTTTCACAAAGAGTTAAAAAATCAACTATAGGGTGATCCATTTCAAGAACTGTAATTGCTTTTCCATGCATGATTGTTAAACTTGGTCTTCGACAAGGTTTATCATATGACAATCCACCAGAAAATATCACAAATGGTTCACTGTATTAAAAAACAAAACATAGTCATTTTAAGTTTATATAGTATATATAAGTTTACATTATAGATTTAGTACCTTTAAATAAGAAAAAAATAGATTTGCAAGAGGAAAGCGGGGAAGATTCTAAAATAACCTTATCTCTGGACTATAACACTGAATTAACATAGAATTTAAAACATACCTGTTTTTACAGGTCTTATATTCTACTTTAAGAATTGGTTTACAAGATTCAGGTTTTTTTCCATCTCTTTGAATTTTTCCTAAGGAAAAAACCAAACATGAAAACTGTGTTAAAACATCATGATAACAAAACTATCAGACTAAAACATACACAATGTAGCAACTGTATAAGCAGTAACAGAATGGAACTTTAAAGCTACAGAAGGTACTGAGTATTGGCTTCTATTTCTGTAAAATATGCATTTTTCTAAATAAATTACATTTATTATGGTTTTATATTTTTACTGCCACATACATCTAAAGGACAATAGACCACATTTCAAAGACATCTAAAAGTCACACAGACTACTGAGAAGGGTGACACTTAACCAATAATTAATGAATTTTACCAAATATATACATTTTAATCTGAACCATAAACAGCTTAATTTTTTCCTAAGTCATCCTTACACAGTGTAGCTAGTTGAGTGATAAAATTAAATGAAGCATACACTTGGAATTTATGGGTTTGTGGTTGCTTATGGCTCAGTACTTTCTTCCAGTCAGAGAAAAGTGACTTGTAAACAAAAAAAAACCCCAGTTTTGGTTATGTTAATTTGGAGAAGCTATGCTTGCTTTCAATAGCAACCTGATTGGAGGATACATTGTAAATGGAGTTAGTCTGTTCTCAGATGTGCCCAGTGACATGACAGAAGACAAAGGACTCTATTTGTGACATGAGAAATTCTGTTTAGATAATAGCAAAAAAAAAAAAATTGTACCATGAGGATCACTAAATACAGGAAGATGTTGCCCAGAGAGGCTGTGCAATTTGTCATTGGAAGCAGTCAAGTGTCCAGTGTCAAATGGACACTGCTCTGAGCTTAACTGATCTAAACAGGCCAGTTTCGTGCAGGGGGTTAGACTAGATGACATCTGAGAGGTCCCTTCTGACATAAAGTATGATTCTATGACTAAAAATGTAATGTGATGATTTGTAATAGAGTAATTTCCTTTTTACATCATTAATAAGAAGCATTGGCAATGTCCAAGACATGAAAGAGAACATCACTTCTTAATATGGCTCCTTTAAGTTCTTCATTGCAGTGACTTGGAAAGCTTTGTACCATATTTATTATATATCTTTTATTTATCACGATTTTTAAAAGTGGTCAAAATATACTATTTCGTAGTTACTTTGTAGATAAAAGTATTTATGTAAGAGGCATCTCTAGATCTGGGCTATAATAAAAAATGAAACAAACATAGATGTTAGCAAACAGCATGGAGAATATTGTATTGGTTCTTAGTTACACATTTTAATCATCAAAATTACCATGTGGAATTGTGGTCTGGAATGGTCTGTTAGGACTTTTCAGATTCCATAGAGTCAAGCTGCCATCAGAGTGACTGCACATGAACTGCTTCCCTTCATGATGCCAAGCAACAGAATGAATAGCCTACAGAAAGGAAAGAAGAACTTGAGACTGAAAGAGAACACTAATAATATCTTAAAGTATGACTTTGGATTATATTAATCTAATGGTATATCAACAGTTGGATTGTTCTTGATTGTCTGAAGTCTGTTACCGGCACTTTTTATTAACCAATGGCTGTAACCTACTCCCAGTCAAGCAAAACAATTAATTGTAAATGCTAACACAACACAAGAATGTAAGAAAGTCTGTACTGAATCAGACCAAAACTGAAGAAAGTATAAGAACAAGGGATATACAGTGGACTCATAATACGTTTGATAGCCGTCCTTAGAAGTATTTAATTTGGCAAACATGTAACAAGTAATTATCTGTAACAAGGTATTGATTCACTGTACAACACAAGCAGTCTTCCCCAGAGGACTATTTAAGAAAAACAGAAATAGTCCTCTGTTCCTGAATAATTCTTTCTCCCTGCATACTTAAACTTCAGAGCAAGTACACAGAAATATAGAATGTTTAATATAAAAATAAAACCACTAAAGAGATCAGGTTGTTTCACCAATATAGGAAATTACCAAAACAATGTTGTAAGATACTTTTGGCATGGATAGTTCTTCAGAGAACAGCAATATCACACTCCTATGTACACAATGCAAGTATCACATAATAAACACTATGTACACCAAATAGGAACACTTTGAAAATGAACAGACCATTATTTGTATTTCTTGCATAATTAGTGGAACGGACTGAAAATATCCATAATTACATCAAATTAGCTAAAGGATAATGGTATAAGTCATCATTTTCACTGATATGTGCTGGAAACAAAAGCTGTTTTCTGAAAAAAAAAGTATTGATTCACTGTATACCACAGTTTCTCACACATTCCCCTCAGAAGCATAAACTTGCAAAATTTTCCCTTGAATCCATTTCCCTTCCAGAAATGTTAGCTGCCAAACAGCAAAAAATACAATATATTTTTATGTAAATGTAAATAAGAGACCTGCTTTTGAATGCAATTTAATAAATCCCCATTTTTGCAACCCAGGAAACACTTATCATTGCATATGACAATTTACCTGATTTATTCAAATCACTTTAAAATCATACTTGAGTATTTTTAAGTCAGCGCTGGAGTTGTTCATATCAATTTTGCTTAAGCTGACAAGAAATAAACTGAAGTGCTACAGGTCACTACTTAAAACTCCTTCTTGGTCTTCCTCTTTTAATAAGCATATTGGTTGTTATGGTTAGTAATCATAGAATGGTAGGGGTTTGAAGGGACCTTTAGACATCATCTAGTCCAACTCCCCTGCCAAAGCAGGTCCACCTAGATCAGGTCACACAGGAATGATGGCTCAGTCTAGAGGGAATATCAGAAAAAAACAATGAAAACACTGATCCTTTACCAAAATTTTACTCAGCTCCTGAGGCTGGGCAGCATAGCCACAAATGAGCCTTTGCATTAAGATGACTCAGATGTTTTAACAGGACTCTTATGTGCCTTGTGTATAAGTGTGTTGCTAACGCACTAGTAAGTTAGTGACACTCAAGTCTCTATCTACCAGAGAGGAGTTGGCATGCAATTCCTCTTAAAGACCCAGAACACACCAAGCTGCAACTGAAGCAACAAAAGACAACAGACAAAGATGTTTCATACAGCGTCCAATGCCACTGTCCTTGAGTAGTGAGAACATTAGATCTGTGGGGAGCGCTACTTCACTTGTCTGCTCTCATGCAAATTAATTCTGACATTTGCTTATTCATGCATGCTCTCATGCCAAATTTGAATCTGCTTTTGATGTGCTATCACACATAGAAACATTTCACATGGTTGCAGTCAGTAACTATGTCTGAGCAGGAGCTAACAACTAGCAGCTGAAAATTGTACCAAGCTGCTTGTTAAGCTGACACCTGCCAGCATAAACCTCCTGTTGACTGAAGATGAGGCAGAACGCTCCTGTCACAGATAGCTGGCATAGCAGCAACTCAAACTGACCTGTTAGACTTTGCCATGAAATGGGCAAGAAATACTTAGAAGCACTTTTGGAGGTCTCAGCTGGGAATCACGAGTAATACTAAACAATGGTTCTAAACATGTCACTAATTTTCTCTGTGCTAGAATATGTCTAGCATTCTGATCCATTCCTTTAGCATCCACACACAAAAGGAGCAGTTATTTACTTAGAACAGGAGTTCATCATGGTGAGTGACTCATATGAATGTTCACACATTGTATGCACATAAAGCATATCACTCCAGATTGGGTATGTTTCTCCTTCTGCAATACCCACAGTAGTTGCATACATATTCCATCTTCTCTCATACTCAGCATGTACTAAAATTAAGCATACTCAACACCATTTCAGTTCCTTCCCAAGTACAAACCTCCTCCACCGAGAGGAACTCATGGGGACTTTCGAACCACATTTAACCATATTTTGAACAAGAACCATACTCATTGTATGGCTTGGCTTTTAGGAATCCTTTGGTGGCTTAGTACTGCAGGACCATTACAGTGACGTCCATGTCTGATTTAATACTTCCATAATGGTATTGCGCTTGGTAAAGATAGGAAGATGTAATTTGGCAAATGTCTTGGTGAACTCTGCAGCTTCATTTTAGAGATATATTCTAATGAAATGTGATGACTATGCTTCAGGAAGCTCTGAATATGTGTTGACACAACCTGTCAAACTCTTACAGTCTGCATATGAAGATGGATTTTTTTTTGGGTCTGCCAAGTATAAGCACAAGTGAGAACACTTTAGTTTCTTGAAAAGCTTTGACACAGTAGAGAAGAAAACATAGAAACTCCCTATATTAAGAGTTGATGAACTGAGTCAGACAGTATTTGGTCATTAACAGGGCCAAAAGAGAGACAAGACTACTTTTAGCTCCAGTGAACATGAGAGAGTAGCTTTAAATGGAAGCAAGAACACCAAGCTGAGAAATTTAAAATAATCTTCTCTCTCCCAGGTGAGAAGTTCTCAAACAATACGTACATTTGGGGAAGAGTAGTTGGAAGGCTGTCCAGCAGAAAAAGACTTGAGAGTGTTAGTCAACAGACACTTAAATCAGAGCCAGCAGTGTTCCCAAGGCGGACAAGAAGGCCAGTGGCATCCTGGCTTGTATCAGAAAAATCACGGCCAGTAGGACCAGGGAAGTAATTGTCCCCCTGTGCTGGTGAGGCCACATCTCGAGTGCTTGTGTTCAGTTCTGAGCCCCTCACCACAAGAAGGATGTTAAGGTCTGGAGCGTGTTCAAAGACAGGCACCAGAGCTGGTGAAGGGTCTAGAGAACAAGTCTGATGAGGAGACGCTGGGAGAATTGGGCAGATGTTTCATCTATGAAAGGTTCCCAGCCCTCAAGACATGAAGTATAGTATGACAAAGATGGAGTAAGGAATGCAGCAGTAAATGTTGCAGTTGCAGACTTGTGAACAGCTCCACCACCTAAAAGCTGTTAGGTTGTCCAGTGAGCTGTTTATTCTAGGAGCAATGTGTCTGTGATGGCAGGGAAAATGAAGGGACATATTTGTCCAAGGATTGGACATATCCTACTAATAGGAAACAACTCGCCTTCATGTCATAAGATTATCCATATTCTGAGAAGATGTCTGCAACATATGTCTTGTATTCATGTTTGCAAGACTCATGTGATGTAAAGCGTCATGGTGGCATGACAATGCCATCCAGCTTAGAAAGGATAGTCATGTTGTATTTCACAACAGTGATGTCCTAGGACTCAATCCTAGGACTGAGAACCATTGCCTCTTAATGATCCTTTTGTTAGCCGGCTGTTCAACTGTGCAAATAAAAAGGACCTATTCAATGTCAGCTGAGTGTCCACTGTTTCTGAGACCACGATTAAAATAAACAATCACTCAATGTAGTGAAAAAAACTGAATGGATGTGACTTTTTAATGTTTTCTACATTTTGTCAACAGCATTTCTTGTGGCTGTATGAAAACAAATATTTTTAAATTTCTGAGATATGAAAATATCCCTGTCTGTAACAATTGAATGTCAGCAGATATAGTTTTCATCCTGAACTTAAAAACGATACTTAGATTTGTAAGTAGACAATCAGTTACCATCCCTCTCGTATCAAAATATACCCACTGTGAACTCCTTGCTTCTGTGCTGCACAGTGGCAGGTTCTATATATCTGAATAACAACAGCTGGGGAGACAGAAATCTGATGTTGTCAAGGATAACACAGGAGAAATCCAGCTGAGGCTTGATCCTGTGAAAGGATGAGCGTTTGGATGGAGTCTTGAGGGTGCTGCCACCTTCAAGAGTGACGTTATGTATAAGTATATAAATGGTGGATGTCAGGAGATTGGGGTATCTCTTTTTTCTATTTTATCTAGCAACAGCACAAGAGGTAACGAGATGAAGCTGGAACACAAAAAGTTCTACTTAAACAGACGAAAAGTATTCTACCGTGAGGGTGAGGGAGCCCTTGCACAGGCTGCCCAGGGAGGATATGAAGTCTCTTTCCTTGGAGGTCTTCAAGACCCACCTGGATGCCTTTCTGTGTGACCTGATCTAGATGGACCTGCGTCTGCAGGGAGGTTGAACCAGATGATCTCTAAAGGTCTCTTTGAACACCTACCGTTCTATGATTCTATGATTATTTATTTTGAATGACATTACCAAGCTGGACAGCTATCTGAAGATTATAGAGAAGACAGAACTTGCCTTCATGATGAACACTCCCAGTCCATCAAAGACAAGAAAATAAGCTGTTCTCACAGCACACAAAAAGTTCTAATGGAGAAGCCTGGTTCCAGGGAAACTTTTGATATTATACAGAAGTATCTGCTCCACTGATAAGCCAGAAAAGATCTTGCCATCTGACAATCCTTAAAGATGCCAGAAGAGGAAGTGGTAAGATTTCCAGTTCTTTTGCCATCATATTAGTTTCAAAACTTATGTTCAACAAAGTGTAATGATAGTAGGAAAAATGAGGCTGGATTAATTTAATTCAAACTCCATTCAAAGAGGCACTTTGGTTTTCAATGTAGATACGGAACATTTACTGTAATTTATTTAGGACCTCATAGATACAACTGGCTGGCTTAGCACCAGAACAATGACAAAATAAGAAACTTGCAGCTATTTCAGTAGATGATAGCAAGCCATCACAAGTTTCACAAAGTGGAGTAATGACACAGGAAACAACCACCAAGAAGGAAAGCACATGATTGATAAAAAGGCCAGAAAATGTTTCTGAGAATGGTACTGGACAAAGTGGAACAAGTAAATTGTACGAGACATTTTCAACACTCAACCACTCTGTCTCAAGAAAAAAGACAAACAAAAAAGTATTATGAAGGTCCTGTAGTCTCATTCTGAGCACAAGAGAGGACAGGGAGTCAACTGAGTTTCCTCATTCCCAGGGGAGTTGTAAAAGGAAAAAGTTGTCCAGTCTTAAGTAATAGATTAGGTGCACTTTAACAAGTGTATGCACAGGTGGATTGTCACATTAGAGACAATTTAGTAGGCATGTCTTGAGGCTGGTCTGTTCAAACTACAAATTATCCCATCCTTCAGAACATTTACTATGTGCATGCTCAGAATCTTAACCTTGAAGCTCAGTGTAGTGTTAATGTGTCTGTGAGGACAGGCTTGAAAGAGTTCAGGTACAATCAGGTTACTTTTTTAAGTGAAAATAACTCTGTATGCTTGTTTCATCAAATAAGGTGGGTAGACAAAGAAGGAAAGAGAACTACAAGAAACCAATTACTGTCTTGATCACTTTAAAGAAAATGTCCTTTGTTACATTCAGTTGCAGTTGCGTTCATATTCATCCACGGTGAACTTTACAGAAAGGCTATCAGAGCAAAATATGTTTTTCCCTAGGGCTAGTACTAAAATCATAGTAACCAGGAATATATCTATTTTTAAAACAGCTTGTTTACTGATACAAGAACTACATCCATGCTTTATGCAGTCTGCTTAAATGGCTAGAGACAACTGTCTCATAAAACTATGAGAATACAATTTTGAAAACCTTTTAATCAGATCTTGAGACCAGGTAATACTAACAGACCTATAGTTTGTCTTTTATTCTACTTAATGTTTCAGTAATACGCAATAATACAGTAAAGATAATTATGTAATTCCTAATGTAGCTGTACCTCAGGTCAGCTCATTTCTACATGCTGTTCAGCTGAGGATCCCTGCACAGAAGCTAATGAACTTGTCAGAATCGAGGGGAAGGGCCTCCATGTTGTAGTACACTCACAAGAGTGTTAGAAGTAGAGATTTCAGGTTTTGTTTTCTATTATCAATAACTTGTTCCGAAGTATAGCACAATCATTACTTCCAGAACAAACAGTGCCTTAAAACAAATATCCATCTGCTTGATAAAACATGCGACAAACTGCTGAAAAAATAGTTCTTCTGAAATAATGGAAATTGCTTACCTCGTCATAATAAGCTCTCAAATCAGCTCTTTTAGATCGTAAGTCCCAGAGTACGACAGTTCCATTTTCATAGCCTATCAATAGCTGGAGGGAAAGAAACACAACTATAGTTTCCAATTCAAAAGATATATACAAATACTGAAGAACTTCATGGTTTTAAGACATTTAATAAAAAGAAATAAGTGCTGTGAAAAGATATGCCAAACTGATCTGCAAGATTGTAGTTTGCACTACACATAACAACATGCTGACAAGTGGTTAAAAGACCTGATATGGAATTTTAAAACTATGTTTTATATGCCTTTTTTCTTTAATTTTTCTTTTTTTTTTTTTTCTTGCAAGATTATGTGCTGGAACAGTCTCCACAATTTTATATCTCCTGAGAAAATAAGTCTCTAGCTAATGTTCCTGTCAGCTCTTACCTTCATTGCCTCCAGTTGGAGGGAAAGCTGACACATGAGAGATCATAGGATGGTCAGGGTTGGAAGGGGTCCACACAGTCCAACCCTCTTCCTAAAGCTGGTTCACCTCAACTGGGTCGCACAGAAACAGGTCCAGGCAAGTTTTGAAAACCTCCAGAGAAGGAGACTCCACACCCTCCCTGGGCAGCCTGTGACAGTACTCCCTCACAGGAGAGAAGTTTTTCCTTGTGTTGAAGCGGAACTTTTTAATGTTTCAGCTTGTGTCAGTCACTCCTTGTCCTGTTGCTAGACACTACACAAAAATTGTTGCTCCATCTCCTTGATATTCACCCTTTAGGTACTTATAAATGTCGATGAGGTACTCCCTCAGTCTTATCTAGGGTAAACAAGTCTAGGTCTCTCAGTCTTTCCTCCTAAGAGAGATGCTTCAGTCCAACCATCATCTCAGTAGCCCTCTGCTGGACTCTCTCCAGAAGTACTCTGTTCCTCTTGAGCTGAGGAGCCCAGAACTGGACACAGGACTCCAGATGAGGCCTCATCAGGACAGAGCAGAGGGAGAGGAGAACCTCCCTCCACCTCAGACACACTCTTATCATTGGCCTTGGCCATGAGGGCACATTGCTGGCTCATGTTTCATTTAGTTTAGTTTGCTGTCCAGCAGAACGCCCAGGTCCCTCTCTGCAGAGCTGCTCTCCAACAGGTCACCCCAAGCCTGTGCTATTGCATGGAGCTGTACTTAAGTAACTTCAAATTAGAGTACCCAGATTAAGCTTTTTATATTCCTTTAACTTATGCTTTCAGCTGCTTTAAAACATTTTGAAGAACTCTCTCTGCAGAAAATAAATTGCTTGCTTTCCTAGAAACTGAAAAGGAATTAACGGTATTCCAATTTTTACTTCTTCTAAAACTGTCAAATCATCATGAACACCTGAGAAATACCAGCAAAGAAAATCTGTGAAAAGATAGAAGGAAAAGGATGCTCTGAAGTAAAATAAGACTTAAGACAATTTTATCTCCTTGCCTCTACTGAAAATAACTCAATTATTGATCTCGCACTGTATTGAATACCTTTCATTCCAACACAACTAATTTCTGATCTTATGGAAGATGTGAAGTCTAGCTTACTTAGGTGTCCTGGAAATTGCTTCCATAGAGCCTGTCTTTCTAAGAATCTTTCCTGGACATGAAGACTGGGAATAACCAACCTGGCAGTCTCACATATTTCTGCTGTAGAAAATTTTGTACAACTGCTAGTGATAACTGCAGTTGTTCTTTGTCCATAAACACACAGATCACAGAATGCAGACAGAAATTTAAAGTTTCTACATTAAGAATTTGGGCAGAGGAATGACAAGACTATGAAATAAATCTGTGAAACTTTACCAGCATCTTTGCTATCACTCACTTTAGCTTGCCTAAGTCATATAAATAAAACTTGGCTGGACAGCTGAACTTTGTTTCCAAGTTAAATATAATTGATACATCAATACTGCTATAAGAGTATCTGGAAATACTCTCAATCCTACCAGATATGATTCTTTATATTGCCAGAATATTCATTATGTGGAGATGTATTACCTAATCTGAGAATGATTTGTAGTTAATATATTTAATACCTGAATATGAACAATATCAGACTACTAAAGAATTCAGCTCCTGAAAAAAACCTTCAAATTGTTCTGAAGAAATTCCAGAATATTTATAATTTTTGCTCCGGGTGGGTCCATATGGGATTCTATGGCAGAGTAAATGTGAAAAGACATCCTGTTCAGAAAACATGCTAACTGGATAGCACTTGTGTCAGGATGCCATATGGTGTTCTGGATAATAGATTACCATTGAGAGAGCGAACAAAGTCTTACTACAGCTTGTTTCATTGTTAAAGTAGTGATCCTAAAGGAGACACAATTGTATATCCAAGAGTTAGTGATCAACACAGCAGTAGATGCAGGCCTGTGTTATGGTGTTCTAAAAACAGTACTTGTCTTTCAGGTCTGTATTCTGCTGCACATATTCCCTGGTCACAAATAAACTTAGCTAGTTAATTCTAAAGAAGCTTGTAGGTAGCTTACACTTGGTAAAGGGCAATTACAGCACCTTTGTGTCTTTGAATTTATCTTAATGTAAGACAATATGTCTCAGGTGAACATCCCTTTCCTTGACAGTAGAAACTGACAGTTTTAAATAACCCCACTTTTGAAATCTCTAAAGAACAAAATGGTGGCAAACCTCTTCACAGAGGGAAGTGGGAAGTATATCCAATGCTACTCAACTTGAGCTTCCCATCCTTCTTTTTCTATTAACTCCAATAAATGGTATTTTAATCAATATGTTATAGACTTTGAGTGCTTTCCTTACTGTCATCATAATAAGTGCTTGCACCAGTGCACTACCACTGGGTACCACATCAGTTCATATCTAACAATATCATTTTCAACTAGACAAATATATTCAGGAAACTAAAGGACTAGAAAAGCATATAATATCATAGAATCATAGAAAGGTAGGGGTTGCAAGGGACTTTTCAAGATCATCTAGTCCAACCCCATTGTCGAAGCAGGTCTATCTAGATGAGGTCACACAGGAATGCATCCAGGTGGCTCTTGAAAACCTCCAGATTGGGATACTCCACACTCTCCTGGGCAGCCTGTGCCAAGGCTCCCTCACCTGAGCAGTAAAATAGGTTTTTCTTATGTTTAAATAGAACTTTTTGTGTTCCAGCTTCATCCCATTACCCCTTGTCCTGTTGCTAGATACAACAGAAAAAAGGGATGCACCAACCTCCTGACATACACCATTTCTATACCATTATATGCCATTTATTGACCATTGGAAATATTAATGAGATCCTCCCCGCAATCTCCTCTGAGTATATGACTCTGTTTCTTAATAAGCCTTTCTTCCTGCTGAAGCAATCTTGTCTTTTGACTTTATCACTCCCTTGTGCAAAGATACCATGCTCCATGTAATTACTAAAGGTTAAATATCTCCTATCAGAGACAGCATTTCACCTGATCTATTGTTAAAATGTTTAATGCACAACAGCACTACAGAATTGCAAGATACAAAGTGCTGTGATCTCAGGGAAGAAACTGATGGATCAACGGATTTACTGCATAGCCAGGAATCTTTGCTTAGATGGGAGCTGTGCTATCTAACTACTAGTACTGTGGTTTCACACTGAAGTCAGAATTCCAACTGCGTGAACGTTATTAGTCTCATTGCCAGCATATTTATGATGCTCTGAACTCTAAATTGTCTGAATCATTGGGAATTCAAACATTTGCACTCCTCTTGTCCATAATGGACACTTGAGAGACGTATAAGATAAAGTCTGTGTCTGTACAGAGCTAAAAAGCCACCTCCACACATAAATGTAGTTGGAGACAAAAACACAGACAAAAATGGAAAATACAGGTAGTGGAGTTGATCCACATTTTGACTTAAACCTTTCTTCATGAAATGCTTTTTATGATTTCTCCATAACATTAACTCTTATCCTATTAAGCTTTCTCCATTTGCTGGAAAGCTGCAGATCATTACAGTTAATGCCTTCTCTTTTGTCAGCAAGGAAAAACATGTTTGCTACAGATCTGCCTCTTGCAAATATTTGGGAGCTTCATCCTGTTCCTAACGTACACTTATTCATTGATTTGGCAGACACAGTTATAATTCATGAACTTAATAACAAAGTCCCCAAACTGTTCTCTAGTGACACATTAAACACCCTAATTCTCTTTATCATCTGTCTTCCAGACGCAGCTTGCTGAATTCATAAAAGAGACCTTCTCCAAAATCTGCCTTGGCACTTTGGAAAAATTTTGAATGATGGAAGTCTACTAGAATTGCATTCATTGTTTTGGAACAGAAAAACTGGACATCAGTCACTAGTGCAAACTGGAGCTTCTAGGAATTTAAAGAATTTTAAAAGGTGAATATACTGTCAGCATATACATCTCTCTGGCTTTCAAAAAGAGATCTTATAATTGTCTTAGGTTTGAAAAGGTTTTTCTGTGTTTTATGACTCTCAATCAGCCAGTTACTTATTTACTTGAGTGGAACATGCCCAGATCCATAAACAACTTTTTGATACCCCAGAGAAGGATATACCAGCAGACCCTTGCAAAGTACAACACCCTTGTACTTTCTGAGACTTTGAAGTCTCAGAAGTTGCTTGTTTTGTTTATTTTTAAATAAAATCCCCATTCTGAAGAAAAATTGTTTTATCCTTCGATATTTCAAACAAAGTTTAATGAGACAGTTGAAAAAATTTAGTTTACTTTTTTCTCTACAATTGGATTTTTTGATCTAGGTCTATGCCTTTTGATTTATTGCTTGGATCCTCTCTTACATCTGTGTCTACCTTTTGCTGATATCTTCCTGTAAACATCAAACACTAACAATTCCATGTTCTGCAAATCTGCAAGTATTTTCTTAGCACCAATTTGTTCTTTACACCACTTTCAATCTATCAGTGATATAAACAGCTGCGCTGGGATGGTTTCAGTATGGTTTGCATTTTCTGCTCTTTCTCCTCATAAATTTCCAATGTTTGTTTTTCACATCTGATTTTGCTGTTGCTGTTAGTGCAGTAGTACTTCCTTCGTGCCCAGGTGTCTCCAATGTGCCCTATGAGCAACAAGTAATTGTATTTCCAAGCAAGTTCTCCTCTAACTCCCTTTCCTAGGACCTTTTCATCTTCTTTCTGCTGCAGTGAAAATGTTTCACGTTTTTGTTTGGACATGGTGCATGACATTCCTATGAGAGATGTTCACTCACAAGACCATTTTTTCTTTTAGTATCATAGCCTTTTTTCCTACACCATAAGCTTAAAGTAGGTCAGCAGCAGTTTCTGTTGTGGCAACTGAACGAGAGATGTGTCTCAACAATAAACTTTTTATTGGGTATTTTGCCACAGATAGTTAAATAGCATTTCTTGGTGGTTTCTGGTTTGAAGGTAAAACACTACACTTCATAACATCTAATTACTTTGCTATAGTCTAAATTTCTTGGTGTATTGTGATGCTTCCAAAAAGGCTTACAGACCCAGTCTAACTTGTTGGTGGGCTAGCTGTCAAGTGCATAATTTACACATAGTTAACTTTGTATTATGGAGAAGTTTAAGGATAGACAATGCAAATGTGATAAAAAAAAGAGAGATAGTTAAACATCCTTCTACACGAGCAAAATGCAAAAAAAATCAGTAGCAACACGTAAATAAAAAAAGCTCTAACAAAAAGGATATTCTGGCAACCAAATTTCATATGGGAAAAGCTATCATATAAATTAAGCCAACTCCAATTTTGCCTCCTGATGGTATCAATTACAATACCAATGCTCGGACTACATTTTTTGCTTGCAGTTGTTGACAGCTCTCTGCTATTCTCAACTCTGGTCACAAACAGCAACAAGTTCCAAGTGTGGGTTGCTATTGTTATTACTCTTGTATAAGAAAAGACCTACTATGAAAACATACTATAGTGCCTTCATAACATCTTGTTTATCCAAGTACTGAAGTCGTCATACAGTTTCTAGTCAATTCTTAATTAAGTTCATTTAATCAGGAACAATTTTAATTTGCTATAGGTTTCAAAGTACAGCATGTTGTCTGATACCGATTTCTGTTCATTAAATTGTGGAAAGAGAATTTTTTCTTAAAAAACATGAAGCAGTAAAAGTGCAAATATAGAAAGAAAACAGATGATGAAGTACTTTAAGCAAATAAAAAAAAAAAGCTATCAAAGAAATATAGGATATTAAATGTTGCAATGTTTTATACCATTGGTTGTACTCACTTTTCCCTCATCTCTTGGGCTGTCACTTAAATGTACAACTGGCCCAGGGTGAGTCTTTGTGGATCTGCAAGACAAAAATCAATCCAAATCTGTGAATGAAGAGTTAGATGCTTACCTTAATTTCTAGGTGTGTTAATGTGTACCTCCAATGGTTTAAAAGTCATTCTAAAGAGCCCAACAGGAGAAGATTATTATCTGAAAGCTATCCATATTTTTTCATGTTCTCCTTTATCTCATTTTTGCCACTATTGGCAAAGATTCTCCTTTGTTGATTAACCCTTTCTTCTATTTTTACTTCTAATGCTTCTTTTTCTTCTCTACTTGCTACTCCTCTTTCTGCCATCTCTCCTCACCTGCTTGATTTCAAGGCTAAACTGCCAATGATTTGCAAAGTCTTAATTGGATTAATTTCAAACTCTGATAACAAGAATCAACAGCTCGTATTAATAACTATCAGGTAGCTTCTTAGCATTACTGCAGTGGGGTTTCAGAAATGAAGTATATTGCATTTGTCTTATATGTAAACCTTATGACGTCCTCAGACCAACTAATGCAGTTACATCCACAATGCATGTTCAGTGACTGTCCTCAGCCCTAAAACCCACCCCACAAGTCTTTTTAAACCTCTGCAAAGATTACTTGTTGTTCTTGCTGTCCCCTCTCTTTTTGTAATGTACCAACAACGTACTATGCAACTTAGTACAGGGACTGCTGCTTCAGTCATGGATTTCCAGCAACTAACAGCAAAAGTAAGTCACAGAAAACTGAATGAAGAGATGAAAATTTTTAAACCATCACCTTTTCTGACCACAACTTTAGGCCCTGGCAGTCATACAGAGAAGACAAACACCAGTTCACAAAGCTTCAGGCTATTTGAAGGCCTGCACAGAACAGGACCTTTCTTTTACCTGGGTTCTGGGATCACAGTACATGTTTTTAGGATCTAGACTTGCATGGCTAGTCTTGGGTCACCAGAAAAAAAAAAAAACATGGCAGAGATTGTCAGGTCTCTAAAAGCTAAGAATTTATCTGGAAGCCATACCTAAAATTACCTAGGCTCCAAGTTTTAAAACAGTCTGCAAGAGAATTAAAGTAATAAAAAAAACCATGGTCCTCCAGCCAAACTGCTCAAAGGAATTTTCTAAATTATTAGGGATCCCCTTCCTTTGGCTCAAATACTGCACTATAGCAAAACTTGCCTCTGTTCTACCAGGTCGTACTCCAACTCAAGTTTGAGTAGTATGCAAAAACTCCCAGGCAAATCAAACATTAAAATACTGTGGAGCAACACTTCACCTATTTGGTCATGAACCAATGCTGGGCCAAAGTAGAGTGGCAAAGACCTTGTCTGATATTTACCTCTGAACTAAAGGCACTGAAAAATTACTCCAGGTATCTTAGACCTTCTGAATTAAGTCTATTCCATGTCAAAAAGACAGAAGACTTCAAGTCACCTTCAAGCAGCCTTTCAAGACTATTCTCCAACCCTTCAATTATATTTTAACATTGCTGCTAGCTGCATACACAAAGCTAGCAGCAATGTGTTAAGCCCCTTCCCTGGTGAACCTTTTCTATGAGACAATCCCATGCCATCATGTTCAGCTTCAGCAGATCATATTCCTACAGATACCTGCAGCATGTAAGTGCATTTTGCAATATACCCCAGCACAGAAGTGAGATCAGCAGAAAAGAAGTGGACAAATGGTTTACACAGTAATAGTCTATACAGACTTTCCTCAATGGTGCCAGCAACAAGTACCCATTTGGCTTGAGACATACGGCATTTTTGCAGAGATGCTGTTGTTGAGAGACTTGAGTGTCATTCCTATCTAAATCAACTTCTCACAGGGGAATCCTCTGACTGAAATTCTCTGAGTAACCTGTATCGGAATAAAAAAAATCATTTCCACAACATCAGATCTTGGAGTGGTGAGGCAGTGATGGGGAATTGAGGGTTGGGATGAAGATAATTGCAAGCAGTGCTTAGACCAACACCTGCTTGTACATCTGTCCCCAGGGAGTCAATATGACATCTTGGGACATTGCAGGCTCGTTTGAACTTTGTTTCTGACACAGGTTCTCCTGTCTGCCAATGTTGTCCTGGGATCTATGCCAATGGCATCTTGGGATGCATCAAGAAGAGTGCAGCCATCAGGTTGATGGAGGGTTTCCTGCCCCTCTACTCTGCCCTGATGAGGCCTCATCTGGAGTATTGTGTCCAGTTCTGGACTCCCCAGCTCAAGACGGACAGGGAACTGCTACAGAGAGATCAGGATAGGGCCACCAAGATGATCAGGGGACTGGAGCATCTTCCTTTTGAGAAAAGGCTGTGGAACTGGGGCTGTTCAGTCTGGAGAAGTCTGAGGGGAGATCTCATTAATACTTACAAGTATTTGAAAAGTGTATGTTCAGAGGATGAGGCAATACTTTTTTTCTGTATTGTCCAGTGATAGGACTAGGGGCAATGGACATAAGCTGGAACACAAAAAGTTCCATTGAAAAATAAGGAAAATCTTCTTTCCTATGAGGGTGATGGAGCACTGGAACAGGCTGCTCAGGTAGGGTGTGGAATCTCCTTCTCTGGAGGTTTCAAACCTAACTGGTTTGAAACCAGTTAGGATGCATTCTTGTGTGACCTGATCTAGACAAACCTGCTTGAGCAGGAGGGTTGGACTTTATGATCTTTAGAAGTCCCTTCTAACCCCTATCATTCTATCATTCTGTAATTCTGTAATTCTGAGATCTAGCTTGGTCAGTGCATGTTGATGGAAAGAACTAGGTTTGTTTGGGGTACATGCTGCCTATATCATGGTAGGCAAAGGAGGAAGGATAAGAAGATGAAGAAGCCATGAAGAGGCAGCATAAGAAATTTTACTTTTTTTAGCCAGATAAGAACCACTGACAGATGACAGAAGAGGGAGCAAAGCCAAGCAAACATCAGGCATGACTAAGCTGGCAACAGACAAAATAAGGGAAGGAGCACATGCAGGCTGACAAGGCATACTGGTTTCGGCAGTTATCCCAGATCCTTCAGCCAACCAGTGTGCAGGCTGGGTTGCTCGGCTATACGAATAATGGTACTTGACCAGGAATGTTGGAAAAACAGGCAAATGGATGGAAAAAGGGAAAGAGTATACTGTCTTTAGAGCTAAAGTTTCATCCCATCCAGTTTGCTCTTCGTACCTACCAATTTGTAAAGTCAAGAACAGTTTAGATAAATCTATGTGACAATCATTTTATTTTTAAGATACATACATCATTGCTTACTGAAGAATGTGTCCATTTGTCTTTGGGTAGAAGTAAGCTTATACATGAGCTGTAGCCACTACATTACATCTAACTTTAGGCTAACCTGAGCAGGAGGAAAGTGTGAGGTGGAAGAAGCAGCAGAAAGGAGCTGTAATGAATTGACCACAACTCCCATTCCATATCTCTGCATTACTCAGAAGGGAGGAGGAGACAGAAGAGTTGGGAATGAAGGAGAAGTTGAACCTAGGAAAAAAAAGGGTTTGGGGGAAGGTGGTTTACTTTATGTCTTTGTTTCTCATCTATCTACTCTATTTTAACAGAGAGAAGATTAATTTCATCCAAGTCAAGTCTGTTTTACCCATTGACAGTAATGAGTAAGTGATCTTTATCTTGACTCATGAATTTTTTCACCTTATTCTCTTTCTCTGTCCTGTTGAGGAAGGAGAGTGACAGAAGAGTTGGGTGGGAGTCTCGCAACCAGTCAGGTTTCACCCACCACAAAGACATTGGTCACTTAACAGCTGCCAGCTTTGATTATACATAGGTAAGAGAAAAGAGAGAGTCTATTAAACCTGGCAGTCATAACACTGGCTCTGTCAGGAAATGAGAAACTGTATTTTTCAAATAGCTGTATGACCTAAAACTCATCACATGTGTCACCACAGAAAATATTGCACACAGAGTTTCTGGAGTGATGAGGACAGAGGTTTCTGAAGCTTTTTGGAAACGTAAAGCCTACTCTCTATCAGTCCTGGTGTACTGCCTTTCTGAGGCTCCAAGAAACATTAAGGTTTTTTAAACATTTCAAGTATTTGCATTGAAACAGACTCTTCTCTGGACTAGACAAGGAATATTCATGAGATGCAGCACAAAGTATTTGGTTTGGTTTGGGATAGGACATACATAGTCCCACCTTGTGGAAGATGTTTGGGGGAGGATATACTGATACAAAAATTCAGATAGAGCAGGGAAGAAAACCATAGGAACTGTATGTAACTTTCACTGTTCTGCATGGTCTTTAGTGTGTTGATCTGAACTTGCCTTATTGGATGGATACAGAAGGAGAGATATGATAAATCTTTTCTGGCAATACATCCTGATTGCTTCTCCTGAAGCAATGTTATCTCTTTCCTAGTACAGGACTAGGAACCTGAAGTTAGTTCTTTACACCACACTATGGAATAGTTTGCCAAAGGCAGATTAGTGCCTTACTTCTTGCATCTTCTTGTCTCCTCAAAGAAAGTATATATAAATAGAAATCATAGCAGTGTTTTCTGGAGCCCCAGAGAAATGTTGCTTGTGATAGGAGTGCCAGGCCTTAGGCTCTAGTCAATTTCTCCGAAGAGTAGACATTATGGCTGCACTACAGGTAGGATTAAATGCAGCGATTATTTAGTTAACTATATTATATCAGTAATATTAGTTTACAGAACTCATGAAACACTACCAGAGCTACAGATACAGTAATTACTACTTTCCTACAGTAAATTATACTGTATGTGGAAATGTCTACACACAAAAACATTTTGCCTCATGTAGCTTCAGTGTATATAAAATGTTTTGTTTCCCCTCATTGCCATTATAGCAGAGTTGTCAAGGAAACTGGAAACTTGTATGCTGTCATTGTGCAACAGCCTACAAAGAAAGAGTAACACTGCCAAATTACATTAAAAGCAAAAGCAGAGATCCAACAGCTCCTGGGAAACCAATCACTTTTCACGCTACTGTGAATAAAACACACTGCTGTTGATGCCAGATACTCATGTATAGGCATTCCTTCAAGTTGGCTTTAGGAGACTGTGTAAAAAACTACCCCTTGAGAAAGGTGAAAATAATGAAGAGTCTGTTGGCGAAAGTAAGGCATAAGTGAAATAACTGAAAAGAGCATTCTTCATTCCCATATGTTAGCTGGAGTACAGCTGAGAATGACTAAGAAAAAGAAAAGTTCTGAAAAGATGTGAAAAAGATGGAACACAAAGTGAAGTCCATACACAGCAGAAAGACAAAAACCATGAAGGTCAAGACCAAAAAATTATCAGCAATGATTTGCAGTAAAAAATTATTAAGGCAAAAGCTACCTACAACTGAACAAAAAGAAAGTGTGAGCTAATGATACAAAAGACTGTAACATTTCATACCCTTCCTTGACCTTTAAGCCCACCGCAGAAGAATTGAAAAATGGAACAAAAGGTTCGCATGACAGCTATACAGAACAAGAATTTTGTTAAGAAACTAGTCATACTTTGAGCTGTTTTGCACTTCATCGGACATTCCAGACAGCAGTAGGAATTAATTTATTTGGTGCTTGATCATTCTGGGAGATGTGAGAGCTGATATGCTGCAATACATGTCTCTTACCCAGCAGAACAAGACTTAAATGAAGAAACCATGAAACAGGAGTCTTCAAAAAACTTGTAATGATGGAAGATTTTGTTTAACTATTTTATTCTAAAATTAGAAAGCTCAAAAAGAAGTCTTCAGTAATATATTTTGGACCCAGGAAAATGAAAAAATATGCAAATGATGTATTCCTCCATCATTCTGCAAAGTTTCATACACTCTAAGAAACAGAGTGACTTAGATATTGTTGTAAGAACTTCAAATACCAAGACAATATTTAAGGTAAGTAAAAGTAATGTCTGACATAATAGAATCTAATCAAGAGAATACAATTTTCATTTGGAAAAAAATGCCTGCACAATTACAGAAGCATTGTATTTGATTTCTGAGAAGAACGAAATCTGGTGTTAGAAAGCAGTAGAAGGAGTTAGGTGAGGGGAAAAACAAAAATAAAAGGTCTAGATTAGTCCTTGATACAGAGTTGGAATTGACTGAATCTGACAGGGCTGAGAAAAGCATGTGGATAAGCAGATACTTTTGTAATGCCAGTAGCCAGACATCTTCTTCAGTTCTGCTTTGCACAAAGATGCAGCGTGTCAGAGGTTTCAACACTTTTCATTGGTAGAGTCACAGAGAAATTAAGTTAGATACATCATTCACATACTGTGGATCAAAGTTGGGAATTGGAGTAAGTAAGAATCAGTTCAACATCAAGACGCAACTTTCAGTCTTTGACACAATTCCTAAAACATCTAAAAGAAGGATGCCCTGCAAGTTGCACTTTCTTTAGAGTGGGAATTGTTACCATTTGGGTCTACGCACAGAGAGGGTAGCAGTTGCTCCTAGACTGCTACTTCTGTATGCAGCTGTCCTTCACAATTGTGGAACTGCTAGCTCTTAGACACATCTAAGAAAAGAGGATGGACAAGGAAAGGGCTAAGGAAAGACTAAAGATATGTCTCTGTCATAACTGGGTTCCAAGTTGCGCAATTCTTTGAATCCCATAAATTTTGACGAGCTTCAGCTATTTATTCTGTAGTTAGTGGCGTGTTCAAACACTGGAATCTGAATGCTTGGGAAGGGGCTTACAATGCAGATTTCTCATTTTCATTGGCCTCATATCGAGACCTTTCCTTCATTTCCAGCATCGATGACCTTCCAAAATGTATGAGCCTGGAGGCTGAGAAAATTAATCTCACTATAGTTGGAGTAAATGGAGACACTCTGGGCCCATTGACCACTTTTTCTCTTCCGGGCCTATTTCAAAACATTTTGAAGGAAAAGAGAGAAACTCCTTGCTTGTTACAGAGCTAAAAATCAAACAGTATCATAAGATTCAAACGTCTCTGGCAAAGGACTAGCTCTGCTACATGACAGGGAAACAACAAGTTTAATAGTTTTGAGTTGTTCTTCATTCTTAGTTGAAAAGATGCTTCAGTGTGGTCCAAGATAGTGACAACACACAAGGTGATAGAAATGTCTGAGATAAAAATTGCTAGAAAAAAACATTTTATTTTCACCTGATATTCTAATGTTGTTTCTCAGATCTGGATAAGGCCAGGTACACTGAAACTTCAATGTTACACACAATTTATAAAGGAATTTTTCCTGTAACTTCTAGAATTTTTTATGCCAAAGTACTGAAACACATGTTTCTCTTGCATTATTAGTCTATACAGGCCTTAATTTCTCACTAATATTAGATATTGTTCAAGCAAGTGGGATGATCTCTCCTGTACGAGAAGACTATAGTCTATGATAAAATTACATATATCTCTACTATATGCTTCTGAACAGATCATAATGAGAAAACCACTATAACCTTGAAATATAGTGCTTTACAGGTCTTTCAGTATATTTTGGTACCAAAGTAGTCAAGAAAATCACAAACTGTAACAAAAAAAGCCCCAGAAACCAAACCAAGAGCCAACTTCATAAGTACAAGCAGTCATGCAGGACAAGGAATAGGATTTCTTGCATCAGACACAAAGTCTAAAATGTTACATACAAATCTATTTCTCCTTCAGTTATTTAAACCACAAGCCTCTTCACCTCAGTCTTTCACTGCAACAGAATCACTGCTAGAAAAACAGAAAATCCTGCAGTCATTGATGGGCCTCACTGACTGACAATGTGGAGTGTGCTTCCTGAGGATGAGGGTTGTGTTCTCTGGAATTAACTAATCTCAAGAAGTGGCACAAAGCTCCTTGTGGGTTTGAAACCTTGGTAACTGCATGAACAGATTAAAATGAATTTCTGGAATATGTTCTCTATGCTTCTCAGATTTTCACCTGTGCAACAACATTTATTATATTATTTACTGAGCAACAGCATCATGACCTTAGAGGGACAAACTAAATCCATAATGAAAGTTTGGAATGCCTTTCATAGATGTTTTCCAACAGGGGAAATAACAGCAGAGGTATTCTCACCTCTTAAGGTTACTTTGGCCATACTGTTAGAAATGTGTATAGAGACTCTCTTCAATCACGTTCTGCAAAACTTACGGGAACTGTAATATCAGCAAGCTGGTTTTGCTTTGTTTTGTTTTCTTGGCACTCTCATGCAATGAGATGTAATCTGGGTTTACAGTGACTTAGATGCGGTAACAGATAGTTTAACATTCCAAAGGCAAAGCATTTCAGGTTTTAAAAAAAATCACCAGTTCAAGTCTCCTATCTATTTTTTACTGTAAAGCCTTGAAATCTCAGTGACAACTATGATGAAAATTCATGGAGATTTCATTAGAAACAGGTGCAAGTCAGTAAAATAGAAAAAAAAAAAGAGAGTGTTAGAAAGAAAGTCAAGTTATGTTGGTAGAATTAGTCTGCAGTTTTAGAAACTGATGAGAGTTGTGTGAAGAGGGAAGAATTCTCCTTGAGGCTTGTTTATGGAGATGACACACAAATCTGACACAATTCTATTTATAAACCTTCCCTCTAAACTGAAGACTTGAATATAGCAGCAGAGTGATCACTTTTACTGGTCTTTTCTTGTCAGTAAGTTACACACAAATATGCTTGCGCAGAAGGTAAGCACTCTCCTCTCAAGCTTTATAGAGAATAGCAACATCTTCAGGCTAATCTCACATTCTGAAGTGATACAATCTATCTTAGAGTCAAAAACAATGTTATGAGCACTATTACCCTTACATCCTTCATGGTAAGGCTGAAGTTGTTCCTGAAGTTTTACATATGGATGTTTTCCTATTTCGTCTTTGAAAGTATCGAATACCAACAAGCCCAATGAATGGATAAAGCCCTAAACAACCTGGTCTCATAGCTGATCTTACTGTGGCCAAGAAGTTGGTCTAGAAAATTCCAGAGGCGCCTTTCAATGTGAATTATCGTATGAGTCTATAATATTGAAGTGTGGAAATAATGTGAAGATTGAAAAATAAAACCAAATAAGAACATATCCATGGTCCAAATTATGTTGTTCTCTCAGAAATACATCTCAGTACAATATTAAAGGAAAGTCTACTGCCAAAAGCCTATCCTCACGAAGTACACTTAGAGTTAATAACATTCCCTTTAAAAGCTAATCTAGTTACGATTTTCCTTCAAGAAAGCCATAGTACTGGAAGAGAAATCATAGCTTGTTACCACAGAGTGTTCAAATTACTTTACTGAGAAAAGTCACCTAGATTCAACTTCAGCAGTGCCATAATCCCCATCAACTTCTTTCTCTAACACAGAGAAAATACTCTGGAGATACAGGATCCTCTGTCTATCGAGTTATACTCCTGCATTTTCTTCCTAGTAGCTGCTACAGGGCTATATTTTGAGTTAATGCTGACGAGAATGTTGATAACTCAGAACTTTGTTTGTTATTGCTGAGTGTAACTCACACAGTATCAAGGCCATTTCTGTTTTTTTCACCCTGTCTTGCCAGTTAGTGGGCTGTGGGTGCACCAGAAGCTGGGAGGAAAGGTGTCTAGGACAGCTGAGCAGAATTTATCAGAAGGCTGTTCCATACCATAGAACATTATGTACAATATATAAACTCAGAGGTGTTGGCTGGGAGAGACATATTGCTGTTTGGGCATCCTTTAGCAGCTGGCGAGCAATTGCATTGTCGATCAATTGTCTATCAATTGTCTTTTCTTGGGTTTTGGTTAAACCATTTATTTAATTCTTATTATGTTTTAGTTTATTTAGTACATTGTTCCTATTTCAACCTACAAGTCCAGTTTTCTTTTCCATTTCTCCTCCCCATCCTACACAGGTACAGGGCAGGGGAAGAGAGTGAGCAGCAGTGTAGTGCTTAGCTGCTGGCTGGGGTTAAACCATGGCAATAGATAATACAATGAAAATAGTTAGGAGATGTTTCTTGATTATTAAAAGGCTCTAGAGAAGTAGCTTCCTGCACAGCACCTAGCCCATCTCAACAATCCAGGACCAAAGCTTGTTAGCAAGCAGCCCTTATTACTCACATAGTTTCCAATAAAGAGAGGTATCATTCTATTCTGTTCCCATGAAAAAGGTCTGTTGTGGCCATTAAAAAAAACCCCAAAGGATTTATCCAAAAGAATTTTGGAACAGTTAGGAAGTGAATCTTGGTGGAAGGTTTCCATTTCATACAAAAACTTTCAGTAGTTCTATATGGAATATAAACACCTTAATGTCTAGAGGAAAGAGAATTCCAAATGCACCAAAGCCAAAAATGTGGTGTTCTCAAAACCTTGAAGGTGTTATCTACCCAATATGGTGTATATATACACATTTTAAAATACAGGAATAATTAAAAACCCCTCAAACATGTCAACATCACTAAAACAAGGTGAGAAAGAAAAAATAGTTAAGATGCTTCCCAAATGAAGAACTCATCAGAATGAACATGCTAATTATGCTTTTGATTAAACCACGTTATCAAACAATAATTTTTCAGTCAGAACTACTGAGCAGAGACGAGCAAAATCTTTCAAAAATACAACAACAAACATTCCAAAACTGTGAATTGGTCAAAAGTTTTACCATCAGACTCTTTGAATACTGATTACCATCTGAATCCTTGTTTTAATCTCCTTTGAAGATAAAATCCGATTTTTTGGATTGTGTCTGTGGAGTTTGGTGGGGGCAGAGGGGAATAAAGAAAATGAAGCACCAGATTTTTCAGCCTGGAGAATATAGTAGTTAGTGAAAGTCAGTAATAATAGTAGAGGGGGAAAAAGGGAAAGGGGAGAATTCTGGAGAAAAGTGGTTGCCATTAATATGTTCTCTGTTGGGACAGAGAATCAGGTCTACCACTGTAAGCCTATAGCTCTATTCTTCGATACTGTCCTTTTGGTTCACTGAGCTTGGTGAATTTCAGTTTTCTGCTAGAGGTTACAGGTCTCTCACAACATGAGGAAGATGTTGCAGAAACTTCATGAAACATGATGTTTGCCCACAGCAAGTTCTTCTTGATGAACTTTACAGAAGAAATAGCATAGAAGGAATTTTTAAATTTCTGTTAAGGCTTTTACTTGCAGGAAGCATAAATTTATCCCAGTCAGATTTTTATATATCTCCCTCCCTTTTATGCTCACAACACAGACACTTGTGTTAGCCTGTTAGAGAACTGAAATTTAAGAGGCACTCATTACCTTTCCTATCACTTCATCAGGTTTTGATGAGTCTGACTTAAATTTGAAATTAGACTAGTGTTGAGCAGGAAGCTTGGCCTAGCAACTTCCAGTCTCCTCTTGACTAAATGATTCTATAATTCAATGAAGAAAAGTTCTTCATTGAGTCTTAGGGACAATATACTCCATTATTCTTTGTATATGATGTTTGGTGAGATGTTGATCAAGCTCTCTTCACAAAAATAACAAAATATGAATTTGTGAGGTTAATGATTATCTTTATTTCATGAAACTTCATAGTTAAACAGATTACCAAATATTTTTTAATTTTACATTAAATATAATTCCACGCTCTCTATCATAAATCTGAATTCCTAATGTCTGGTAACAAAACAGTTAATACCGTACATGAATTCATTAAAAGAAAAGATTTTCAAAAGATTTGTTAATATTTATAAACCAGATTATTTTAAAAAATGAATCTTATAAAAACTACAAAAATTACCACAGATGCAAATGTAAAAAGAAGTTTGCACTTACAGTTCTATTGCCTTATTCCACATGATAACATATCCAGAAAGAATGAAGGACTCAATATTTACAATGTGTGTATTTCCCCTCTCTGTTCCAACATAAAGCCATTTACTCTGGAAGGGTAGATGACAGTAAGTAATCCTAGAAAGGAAAAACAACAAAAAAAGTGACTATCATATCAACAATATTTTTAAAACCTTTGCAGATGAAATAATCATTCTTTCCACCTTATAACTTTAGAAATAACTGCCCAGCAGGTCCATTATTTTGAAGAATGTGCAGGTTTTGGGGATCATCCCCAGAAAAGTGATAAAAGGGAACATGAAACAACACAAGGCCTTCCTGCTTGCAAGAACAAGAGCTGTACCACTTAAGCAGTGAACTAAGTCATGTTATCTCCCTGAGTGTGCACACTCATTACTACAAGCATGTAAATTGCGCTATGATAGTATTTAAGATTCTCAAGTTAGGCTTTTTTACTCCCTTTCCTAAAATAAGCAATTATTCCAGCTCAACGAATAGAAGTTGGTGGACATCAGCAGGATTAATACTGCGTACAACAGAAGTGTAACTTCATTATTCACTCAAGAAAAGATTTACTTTATTGGCTGTCAGTGTAGGCCGCTATTGATAAGAGCATTACCAAGTGCATTTAAGTATTATATCATAGACACAATGAATCCTCCACTTATTCTTACAGGGTGATAAACTAGATTAACATGGAAAGATGTCATGACAGTTTCTCATGATAACACATAAAAGTCTTCACAGATGATGAATGAGTAGATTCAGGGTTTTTTTGATGTTATAAAGATATTACACACATTCTAGGAAAACTAAATCTATATGAGATAAAAACCCCATTTGCTACTAAAATATAATCAAATGTATGCTGCCTGCAGAGACTGAAACTTTATCTCATCTTCTGATACAGATTAATGGATTTTGACAAAAAGCAGGTATTTTGCTTGGTATGACATATGTTATTTTGCTTATCATTTAGTTCCACAAGCAGGTTATTTCTAGCTTTTATATACAAACTTCATTTAACAGCTATGCAATATTTTTTATCCGTAACACCTCCCTCCCCCACAAACGTATAAACAGTTTTTAAGAACATACATATTTCAATTTGTTATCCTTATGGTACAGTAAACTTTCTGAATTAATTATAAAGGAGCAAGAGAGGTGCTGGCTATATTCCAGTGTTTCCAGTTACTTGGCCCTATGTTGTTCTCTGAGGAGAACATTTGGCATCCTTTGAATTAAAAGAATTGTTTAATATTTATACAAATTTTACATACTTTCTAGTACTGTTCCCTGTAAGGTACACTCAACAAACCAAACGATTACAGATTTTGAAAGTATTTGGATAGCTCTGCAGTTTTCCAAGTATCTAATCATGTGTCAGGACATTTAACATTGAATTCATTCAAGCGAGTAATTTTTTTTTTTCTTTTTCTGGCCTTATGTATCACACTAGATTGAATACAGTTGAAATATGCAGTCTTCACATTCTAGTGCAAAGGGTAAATTATTACTGAAACATGAATACAGAATACGGCTTACCCTTCACGGAAATTTTGGTTTGTTGATTTAAGAGAGCCTTAAGTATGATATAAGCTTTGTTCTACCCATCTGTACAGGGATAAATTTTACCACTAGTTGTCTTATTTTGCAAATAATTTCAGTGGCTTTAGTAGAAAGAGAACCAAGGTTTTTAAAAGAGATCTGCTTTGAGAATGGGAATTACAGTTTAGTATGCATAAATGAAAACACCTTCAAGCAGCAACTTAGTACTTACATTTTAAGTGCAGTCAGATCAACAAATATCTGACAGAAAAAAAAAATGCAGAAGGTGTATGCCACCTACATACTCCTTGCTGAAATTAAAGCTGTTAGCTTTATTGTTCTGCTCACAGCAGAAGCAAAGAACAATTTTCCCTTTTCACTTTGTAGTTTTACAAAAGTTAAGTTGGTTTTCACATATTTCCTGATCCTTCCCCTTAAACTAAACAATTCTTTTGCTTTGTCTTCAAATGCACCATTTGCAACATTTAAGGTCAAGTTCATACTTAGTCCTTTTATTTATATTTTTTATTTCTTGCATTTCTGTACTAGCTCTACCTTTCTTTCTTGTGTTCCAAGGCACAGGCATGCTCTATTAGGTCTCAGCCTATGCAAAAATCTCCCTGGTTGATAAATCCACTTAACCTCTTCACATTGATGTTAATTCAGTGCTTATTTGTAGTGGATAAATCACAGGAAGAGAAATAATACATGACTTTTGAAAGTGTTGAAAAATATATGTCTAGTGACTGACAAGTAACTCTTGAGTTACAAAGTGGACACTAGTTGGCTTGAATGCCACTACTCCAAATTCTTGCAGTTGCCTTATTAGATTAAGTAGGTTTGGGTCCACCTGGGAACATGTTACTTTTCAGTTCCTTCCAAGCAAGTACAATGTAACATGGAAAACTTGGTATCTAAGGCACAAGAGTGAATCCAATACCCTGACTGCGGGTAAAGTCTTAAAAACACCTCAGACACCATATGAGGATGCTTTGGTCTTTGTTGAAGTTTGCTTCTAGGTTATGATCTCTAGCGTGTACTGCCACAACAACCATCAGACTGAATAGATGTCTATTTCCCAGCTACCACATGTCCTTCATTTTCCCATCTTAGGTTTAAAATTTCAAGAACATAGTGTTTCCAGAGCAAAGTCCAACAGTAAATGTCAGACAGAATTACTAACTACCTGGCCATCCGTTACTTAAGTTAGCTTCCTGCTGGCCTGTCTGAAATTATAGGTACCAGTAGCTACTAAGTTTGGTCATATGGTATGAAGGACCAGAAGATAAATAGATTTTGCTAAAGAATGAAGACTATGACCACAATTTTTTTCCTATTTTCTTAAGCTCAGCTATTTCTTCTTAAATAATTTCATTAGACTTATGAGGCAGCCATGTAAGAAAATACTCTGCATGTTCTTTCTTCCACCCTATGACTGTTCATTGTCACCCAAACTGTTGTTAGATATTATCAAATACTGCCTTTTACAATATGTGAACTTAAAAGCAAATGCTATTCCTTAAAGTCACCCCAGATATGTAACAAACCTAGAGATTAAAAGATGCTTTAATACAATACATTACTAAGCTTCACTCAACAGAGCCATATGATTTTCATACTCTCAGAAAACTAGGCACTGCTCTAAAGAAGTTTTCTTCCACATTATGTAAATTAAATGGAAACTGCTTTGTGTATTCTTGGCTTTTCACTTTTACAGAAACTACTAACTTGACTTTGAGGCTTGAAAGCTTTGAAGCAAGACTCAGATTTTTAATGAACGCCTTCCATTTCAATAAGTGCTGAAATTACATAATGATTTCTTCAAGAGAAAACAATGACATCTCATATTGTAGTTTTCATTGTGGATGAAAAGTATCCCTCTATTAGTCATGTATCCCACAAGCAAATTGAGATGTCCTTTGATGCCTTTACAAAAATCAGTCAATTAGCTAGAAAGAAAGAAAGACCATTTTTCTTCTTAAGAAGGAAGTGGTTGTAGTGATTTATGCCAGTATGAAGTGCTCCTGCCAAAATTTAATCAGATTGTCAATCTGATTGAGATAACATGGAGCCCAATTAAATGGAGACCGGAGAGTTTGCTCAGCATTGATCACTTAACAGAAAGTCTGCCAGAAGTGTGGATATTATAAGCAACAAACCACAATCATTATAAGAAAAAGTAAAAAACATGGACTGATACCAAAAAAGGTGTTCCCATGCTTCCAGAATGGTCTGGAACATCATATCAGTTCTCTATTATATTCAAAGAGCAAAACGGTATATAAAATACTGATTTTTAAAAAATCAATAGGTGCCAAATAAAACAACTAAAAGGAATTTATAAAACAACTAAAAAGGAATTTATAAAGCAAAAACTCAGCAAAAGCCCTGAAACTGTTTCTAAAATTATGTAAGCAGTGTAAGAGAGATAAAGGAATAACTTGGAGGTGTTATCAAAAAATTGAACCTCATTTTAGAAAGAAATATACTCTGACTAGCAAACTGTGAAAAGGTATATTTTTCAGAAAATCACAGTACCTTACACCCTAACAACAACAAAAAAAACCCTCACTGCAAATTTGTAGAATATTAAAATGTTTAAATAATTGAGACTGTTACATTCTCTGAAATACTATGAAAAACATGGCTTAAAATCTTTATTACACCAATCATATTGCCCTAAGAAAAAGATAATTTTAAGAACACTTCCTTCTGCCTCTGCTTTGTTACTTTAGTTTTTCTGTTTTTAGTATGAAAAATTTTCCTAGAACACTATTCCTGGTGTGGAGTGGGGAGAGCTGTGGAAAAGGCATCACGATAAACAGTTTTTTCCAATTTAATTATTTGATTGCTCATTCCTTGACATTAAAACTGCAACTAAATTTATACAACACCTTTTCTATTTATACAGATAATTTTAAATATGGACAAACATAGAACATGTACAGCCTTTATGACCAGCCTTGACTGGCAGAAGAGCTCAGTTTCCGCAAGTTCCTGCAAAAAACAAGCATTAACTTGAACTGTTTCTCAGACTCTTACCAAAATTAACTACATTTCCAAGGCTCTCAGAAGCCAAAAGGAAAACGAAACATGAAGGAGCATTAACTCAGGAACATGAGGAGCTGACAAGAAGAAAGCCCAGTAGCCACAAGGCAAACAAAACATGGTCTTAGCACAGCTGTTCTCTCTGAGTGACTAAGTTACAGCCACTGTCTTACACACAAGTTACAGTCCCAGCACAGATGAACTCAACTGCTGAGAAAGTTGATCACCTTCTTCAGAATGTTATGCAGATCAGTACCCTACCTTGTCAAAACAGTGATTACAGCTTCCCTCCTGACTCAAGGAATCTTCCCCAGCATCCTCTGGTGCTTTCAGTACTCTCCACTAATTGACATTACTTTCCTGAGCTGATCATTGCCACAAGCTGTTCTCTTGGCACTGCCTGATAGGCTGCTCATCCTCCCTGGTACTAGCCAACTGACTGGCTGATGTTCTGTCAGCTCTTTCAAAATAGCTCCTTTTAGAGAGTTTCTGCAAGGAAACTCTGCGAGGAATCTGTGCCCTGTCTAACCCTCAACAAATATTCACAGCAGAGGAAAACCACTAGGTAACTTCTCACCTCCAGTGGTTTGGAACTTCACCACTGAACAACTACAGCAACCTTACAGAGTGGTAGAATGTTTGAAAAGAAAGTGTTGTGATTATTCCAAAGAGATAAAACTGACCACACCATGCTGGGCCCTGGCCAATATCTACCAAAAACTGTTCTACGTTAGGTGTCACCCTCAGGGGGAAGAGGAGGAAGACAGACTGACAGGCCTTGCAGCTAACCCAGCCCCAACAACCTGCACTGTGGCTACTCGGACTCCAGCAACAGGCACTGCAGCTAAATCAGAGAACCAGCCTCTGCCAGAATCTGTCTCCCCTATGCAGAATAGGAAACACATGAAAAAATCAGTTCGCTTAGTAAGAGATGAAGTGAACCAGAGTCACCACAGAATGGGAGGAAGAGGCAGAAGCAGAGATAATTACTTGATCCCTATCCCTGAGGGAGCTGCCACATGTATGAAAGAATTTTAGACGTCATCCAAGGGAGCACATTGTCACCTGGCTGCTCTGCTGCTGGGATAATGGGGCTAACAGCTTGGAATTAGAGGGCAGGGAAGCCAAGCAGCTGGGCTCCCTCTCTAGGGAAGGACCCACTGACAAGGCAACTGGAAAAAAACTGCAAGCCCTCAGCCTCTGGAGGCAACTTTTGTCAGGTGTGAGGAAAAGTTATCCCTTCAAGGAAGATATCCCATGTTACCCAGCTGAGTGGACCACCGTGCAGAGAAGTATTCAGTACCTGAGGGAATTAGCTGTGCTGGAGATTATTTATAGTGATCCAGATAACGAGCAGTTACTCTCAGATCCCACGTCACCCATGTGGTGGAAGTTTTTACAAAGTGCATCACCTTCTTTTGCCAACTTATTGGCAGCCGTGGACTGGAAAGGTGAAGGGAAAGTAGCAAATGCAGTGACTGAGGCGGATTTGGACTGGCAACTTAAGGGCGAATTATTTACAGCTAAATGGGCCCATTACACCTCAGGCCATCAAGGAAGAGATGCCACCTATAGATGGGCTCATGATGGAGGGCTGGACTTGAGCATCGACACTATTGCACAGGTTATTGATGAATGCGAGACATGTGCCACAATTGAGCAAGCCAAGCGGTTAAAGCCTCTGTGCTATGAAGGACAATGGAAATGTAAGTACAGTGAGGCATGGCAAATTGACTATATCACACTCCCATAAACTCGCCAAGGCAAGTGGCATGTGCTCATGATGGTGGAAAGCAACCACTGGATGCTTGGAAACACATCATGTGCTCCATGCCACAGCCCAGGACACTATCCAGGGCCTTGAAGAACAAATCCTGTGGTGACACGGCACCCCAGAAAGAATTGAGTCAGACAAAAGGAATCCTTTCAGAAGCCACCTCATGGATGCCTGGGCCAGACTGCATGGCATTGAGTGGGTGTATCACATCCCATCATGCACCAGCCTCTGGGAAAAGCAAATAATACAATATATGGCTAAAATCTACACTGAGAATGATGGGGGGTGGGACCCTCAAAGATTGGGACATACACTTAGCAGAAGCCACCTGGTTAGTTAACACTAGAGGATCTACCAATCAAGCCAGCCCTGCCCAGTAAGAACATCTACATGCTGTAGAAGAAGATAATGTCCCTGCAGAGCCCATGGAGAATACATTAGGGAAGGCAGTCTGGGTTATTCCTGCCTTGGGCAAAGGCAGACCGATCCACAGGATTGTTTTTTGTGCAGCATCTGTGTGCAATTGGTGGGTGATGTAGAAAGATGGGGAAATTCAATGCGTACCTCAGAGGAATATGATTTGGGGTTTGAATGGTCAGTGAATTAAATTGGGTAATGTTAATTGCTAAGTAACCCTGCTCTTGTATGTCATTACTACTACAGTTGCTATATGCCATATCAGTGGTATTACCATAAGAACCACTTCAGTCACTGGAAGATGGATTTCTATTGAGTGAACTGCAGAGGTGATGGAACTTGGACTGGTTTCAGCAGCTGACACACAGCAGCTTTCTCAAGATCAACATCTTCAGCCTGCAGATTGTGAGTATGTGTCGCACTGAATACAGCAGCCATGAGCTGCAGATGCAGCGTGCAACAAACCAACACCACACAACATCTCTCCTACCTTGAAAGGCTTACGACAGATGGAGTCCTAAAATCATGGATTAAATGAACTCAACAAACATGTTAGAGGGATGACCCATGGAGAGAGAATGACTAAGAGAATGACCTCTCTCTCTGTGTGTGTGTGTATATATATATATATATATATATATATGTATATCTCAGTGACAGGAAAAGTGTTGGCAAATCATTTGAAACTAACATTTGGGCATGACATAGATGGTACAGAATAAGGAATGGGTAATGTCTTGCGTTTGGCTGGGATAAGTAAGGTTAATTTTCACAAGAAGCTGAGCCATATCAGTGGTATTACCATAAGAACCACTTCAGTCACTGGAAGATGGATTTCTATTGAGTGAACTGCAGAGGTGATGGAACTTGGACTGGTTTCAGCAGCTGACACACAGCAGCTTTCTCAAGATCAACATCTTCAGCCTGCAGATTGTGAGTATGTGTCGCACTGAATACAGCAGCCATGAGCTGCAGATGCAGCGTGCAACAAACCAACACCACACAACATCTCTCCTACCTTGAAAGGCTTACGACAGATGGAGTCCTAAAATCATGGATTAAATGAACTCAACAAACATGTTAGAGGGATGACCCATGGAGAGAGAATGACTAAGAGAATGACCTCTCTCTCTGTGTGTGTGTGTATATATATATATATATATATATGTATATCTCAGTGACAGGAAAAGTGTTGGCAAATCATTTGAAACTAACATTTGGGCATGACATAGATGGTACAGAATAAGGAATGGGTAATGTCTTGCGTTTGGCTGGGATAAGTAAGGTTAATTTTCACAAGAAGCTGAGAAAGGGCACAACTAGGATCAGCTGACCCAAACTAGCCAAGGGGATATTCAATATCATACTGATGTCATGCTCAGTATAGAACTCAGGGAACTGGCCAGGGGAGGGATAATTGCAAATGTCAGGCTCTGGTACAGGAGTTGCATTGTGCATCACTTGCTTTGTGAATTATTTTATTAGTCTCATTGTTCTTGCTATTTCTTCTCTCCTTATGTTGTCTTATTAAACTGTCCTTATCTCAGCCCACAAGGTTTTACATTTTTCTTCAAATCTCCTCTCTATTCCAGCTAGAATAGAGCGAATGAGTGGCCGTGTGGTGCTTTGTTGCTGAGCCTAAACCACTACATTGTTAGACAGACTGCTCAAATAATCTTTGTTGTTTTAAGACTACAGTGCATACACTACAGTAAGAAGTTTATGGCAGCACTGGGTAGGTGAAGAATATCTAATGAAGAATGTAATAATTACAACACAATTCTGTTTTTCCAATCAAATTAGTCAGGAGCTGAGGGTGACTATTCTGTTTGTAACTACCAAGTGATCCATCTCTAGCAATAAATTCTAGGTTATTAATGAAAGTCGCTAACTGTTTACAATTAAGTACTGAAAAAAAAAGTCATAATTCAGCTCACATGCTACTGTGCTTATTTCCTGACTGAACTATCAATACTTGCAAACAGTAGGACTACTTGGAGACATTAATTAAGCTTAGTTTTCTTAAAGTAGTCTGTAGAGATCAGTGTTTTGAAGAGATGGTGAAATGAATTGCATTACATGAGGGAATTCACTATATGATCTTTATGAAGGAACATAAATGAAATATGGAGCCAAAGCAGTGGTAATAGTTGCTTTCTAGAGCTATACATGTGTTTGCTAACATCTCTTTTGAGTTTGATATCTCAGACTATTCAGTTTACCCCATTGGTTCACTGTACAGTTTCATTTGCCTTTATTTCATATCACTTTAGTTATTTATATGGTTATTATTTGTATAAGAGCAACAATTTAGTCTATGGGTTGTGATACAAGAAAGATTTAAGGCTCCTCTTTTCTGCTTAACATGGTCCACAGGATTTCTTGCCTGTTGTAAAAATTTAGAGCAAAAGTAGGCTGTTCCTCTGTTCCTTCAAAAGCTAGAAGTTCATGTGTAAGATTTTTTTTTTAGGACCTTAAAAGTTAGGCCCATTCTTGATTTGTGAGTTCATTATTTCAAGTGAATTTGCAGTCGTGACTCTAATGAATAGTTTACAGCATTCCATAAATACTGTTTCAAGATAAAAAAAGCTTATGTTAACTACATAAAACATAGAAACATTTATAATAGGTGTTAACATAAATTATTTACAAGCAGTTAACTCAGGAAAACCCAGAACAAATCAGAAAAAAACATACTAAAAATATATATCAGAAGCATTACATTTTATTAGACTAGTAAATCTGAAGATTTGTCTTCACATAACTAATTTTCTTACAATTCCTCAAAAATGATCATCCTGGCCTGCACACGATGCCACAACACATACAAAAAGACAGCTGTACCATAACTTCCTATAACACAATATACAGGTGTTTAAATTCACACCCTTGGTAACTGTTTTAGCAGCAGCACTGCGTCATGTGAACTGACATTACTGAAGTTCTAGAACAAGTGAAAAAATTACTCTTCAGATCCCTGTGTGCAAGGGGATGGAAACTTTTGTAGCCTGTGCTATTAATAACGTGTTTAATCTTCAAGAGGACAGAAAATTAATTTCCTTCCTCCTGGACAAATGCACAGCAAAAAGACACACTATTTTTCCAACTCCCTTTAATGCTTTTGACTGCAAATTCCTCAGGATACCTTGCATGTAGGAACAAGATCACTGACAAAGACAGTGGCATACTCTCCATGGCTACATCTTTAGAATTTATACAACAGTAATACAATAGGAGGAACAAGTCTAATGTGTAGGCTTGGACCGAAGATAAAAAAAGACAAAGCCATAACATGGAAATTTGCTTCTGTAAACAGAAAAAAAAGTTGCTGGAAGTAACTAGCATACTTTTCACAGGTTTCCAATTTGTTTCTCATATCAACTCAAGGTCGTTAGACAACAAAAATGAGAATGAAAGTTCCACAGAATCACTGGAGTGAGCAAATTAATGAAACAGGGCTGGAAACAGACTGTTGCTTTTATCTTTAGGGGAAAGACAACAGACATGATTTTTCTCTTGTCCACTGGTTTGTGAAATCACTATTTCTTATTTGTAATACTTTGCTTGTTCTCCATTGATTTATTTGAAGGTTAAGTAAAAACAGAGTTGTAATTCCAAGGATAGTGACAGTGGTAGGCAATATAAACTACTCTAATAGCCACCAAGTATCTTAGCAATAAAAGAAAGCCAAAAAAGAAAGGATAGAAGAGAGTGTTCTCAAAAGAGAAAAGTTTTTATTTATTTCTCTCATTGAATTTGTAGCAACTGCATTAAAAAGCCAAGCACCTTTGGGCAGAGTTTCTCTCATCCTTTCACCCAATACTGAAGCTATAAATTGAAAATAAAGCTTTTGCTTCCCAATCTCATAGTTTCAAAAAAGTAGATTGAAACTGAGCTCAAAGATGCAAGGTTGAAACTTGTCTTTTGCTGAATAGCTTGACTGTACATAGCTGTTAGAAAAATAAACTAAAGATACACGAGTATTTAATCCTCTGTGTGCTACAACATACACACATCTCTGTGTATATCATACATTCTTACTATAATGAGTTTAAAACCTATTTTATATCAACATGGATAGAGCTATTTTGAACGACTCTACTACCAGGATAACATTGAAATATGGAAATTGACTTCAAGGTTAAAAAACCATTTTAAATATGTATATTTCTTCTATGTATACATACTTTTTTTTTTCTTAACAGCTTCCATCAATTAAAATAATGTAGAATTATTGAAGACCAGCTGTTCTCGTTTGTTATGCTTCAGTAGCCAGGGACTCTGTGATTAACAGTCCTTGTTTTTATGCAATCTGTAGCCTCTCTTCTCATCATGTTCATGTACTGTTTAATGAGATAATCTCAACACTGACATTACTAGCTCTATTTCTGATTTACTGGAATAATGCCCAGAGTTGATTGTGACAGAAGGAAGAATATCCCAAATCAGTGCTTTGGATTCTGCTCGAAGCTGACATGTGCTTGGGCAGAAATGGGGCGGTGTGGTTTCGAAGAACCAAAGGACTTAATGCAACAGAACGGGTGCATGTTCCTCACTTTTTCAACATATGACTGGAAATCTAATGTAACAAAAGTCAAAGGATAGATCTAGGCTGGATCATGAAAGATGTCACAAAACTCAAATTTGAAAACTTAAAAAATAAAATCTCAGCAACTATAGCAACTGGAAATTCCAGCTGACAATGTAGTAAATGCTGTCTGAACTTCTTACAATTTTAAAAGACATGGGTTTTTTTTTTTTGGTCTTGTCTAATAGGACTCTGTATGTTATGAAGTAAGATGATGCATTGTTGTAATACAGTATTGGACTTCTCATTTGTTATGACTGGGGCCATGAAACATGGATGTTCAGTGTATGGCTGTATCATAGAATGGTGTCAGAGGATGGTAGGGGGTGGAAGGGACCTTTAGAGATCATCTAGTCCAACCCTCCTGCAGAAGCTGTGTGTATATATTTCAAATTTTGCTATCCAAACCTGCACTTAGAGCAATTTGGCAACACCGCTGCTATTTGAAAACAATATAACATGTTAGCCTGTGGTTTGGTTTTCTTTTTCAAAAAAGCAGAAATCTACTGATCATAGAAGCATATATTGACAGGGGTTGGAAGGGCCCTTTAGAGATCATATAGTCCAATCCCCCTGCAGAAGCAGGTTCACCTAGATCAGAACATGCTTTATTTTCTACAAAGCATTAAAAACAACAAGAACACTGCTCAGAGTATGATCTGAAGTGTTGCAGCAGTAAACACAATGCTGCTGTATGCTAAGAGCTGAAGACATTTTTTCTGAGAGAAACCAACTCATAAATTGGTAAAATCAGATGTGGCCAGGTGACATAAAAATTAAATAATTCAGAACATGTTTTTCCTCCCTGTTGAAGTAAACCCAAAATTTCACAAAGATGCTTTGCAAAATGGAATTTTGAAGGGATATCTGTTTTCTCATAGAAATAATAGAAGGAAGCACAGCCAGAGTGACACAGAGAAAGGGGTAGATTGGAAAAAAAAGGGGTTGACAAGCCAGAGGGCCTTTTAATCCCTGTGCTGTTGTTGAGTCTCCAGGTAATGATGTTAGTTATACTTTTTTCTCCAGCGGTTCTATGGGTCATGACAATTTCACATATAGCAAATCTGCAAAGTTACTTCATTTGCTGTTACAGGTATTTTTCACTTTTCAAATATTTCAACTGCTGTGTTCACAATCACAACATTTAGCCTAGTAACAGCTAGAAACTGATTTCGGTGTTTCAGAGTTTAGGAAACCCTTCTTTAGAAACCTTCACTTGATCTCAGATCAAATCCCCAAACTCTTTTCTGCCAAAATATTTTATGTAAAAAGCTTTAAATAAAGCATTAAGTTAAACAATCAGCTCAGGAGTGGATTAGGGGAAGTAGAGGCTATCTGGTACAGTTTTGGTACAAGAACAAAAAAATCTGCTCTTAAATAGAGCTGTTATCTCTAAGAGTAATTCATATATACCATATCAATTGTTTTCTGTTAACTTGCTTTTAATGCACGAATGTGAGGATAACGGAAATTGATTTGCAATTGATTCAGAACCATGAAATAGAAAAATATTTGGCAAGTTACTTTGTCATAAGTCCTGGATACATGCTTTTCAAATGAAGATACATATGTAAACAATGTAACACAGTAACTATATTTGCTGTTTTGAGACTTTTCTAAGTAGTTACAAAAACCTCAAATTACTGTATATTGTGTTAATGTTATTATTGCATATTTAAGAGTCTCATTATGGAAACAGAACATTTATATACAGAGCTGTGTAAAAATAGATCTTAAATACCTGAGCTCCATTTGCCTTCAGAGCAAGCAGGTATGAAAGCAGATACTGTGGCACAATGCACTTAAGGACATTTTTAATTGAAATGAAACTAAAAAGAGTAATATTGGCGGAATCCTAGTGGACTAAAAATTCCTCTGTGGAAAGACTGTGAAAGTCATTTAATGAAGAACAGATATTCTTAAATTCAGGTTTGGATTTGGATATAAACAGAAACTCTAAAATGAAAAATATGACCAGGACTCTTATAATTAGAAGAGAACTTATTGCATCACATAGAGATTAGAAAAGAGGTATTGCTAATAATTGTAGGTTCTAGATATTTCTGGAAATAAAAGTCAATGGATTTCTCTAGTAAAAGGTGGTGTTATTCTAGAGTCATGTCTACTTCAGCAGTGAGAAACCAAACTGGTTTTAAACTAGGCAGCTTAAATTCCTGCGACACTTTCTCTGCAGTGGCAGCAACTCAGATTGCATTACAAATCCCTTCCAAGAAAGTAACCATAAAAAAAATGAAACCCAATAGAACTGAAATTAAGTCATGTTGTCATCTATGATGTTGTGACTGTAATGCTATTAATCTTGCTCAAATGTACTTAAAAAGACACACTAACCAAGGTTTGGAGTTTGAAAAGGACAGATTTCGGAAAGTCATAGTAAAATAAGGAAGGTAGGATTACCAAAGGTAGGCTATTCCAATATATTCCAATTGTAGGAAATCTAGCATATGTAAAAATTCATTTATAAGCATTTGTAAAACCCGTCACTATACAACTGTTTTTAATGTCTATTTTCCACTTGATTTTACTGAAAAAGGATATTTCACTGGGTATTTGAGGGATTCTCAAGTATTTGTTTTACAGCTGATGTCGTAATTTTGCAAGTGATCTTGGTACTAACACTGATGAAACCTCTTAGGGATATAATATTAGAGGAAGGACAGCTTGAATAAGTAGAATACAATAAATGGAATAAAGTTTCAACTGCAAAGGACAAGGTATCTAATTTTAAAGAATAAGAACTTTAAGGTTGGAAGCCATGATACAGATCTGATGGAAAAAGATTTTTTCTTGTCTTGCTTTGCATCCGCTCTTAAAAGCTTGCACTGAAAAGCCGCATATTCCCTGCCAGCTAGATATACACGAGTGAAGAAGTGTAATGGGTGTATTAGTCAACCCCAGCAAGACTACAAGCTCTGATAAGATGAAGCCATGTAAAAGGAAGATTTTATTATGGTAAGTATCAGTAAACATACACCTGGAGAGACTGAAAATGAGAATGGTAATGTCAATGTCTGCAGCACAGATGGCACCCTATCTAGAATATGTTTCCTTGCCTAATCATAGCTCGGAGAACACTGATATGAGGAAAACCAAAGAAAAGAGACTGAAGAGGGAAATTTATAAAGCAAAACCACAGAATTTTTATTTTTGTAGCAAAATAAATAATAATAAGAAAGGCAGGTTGTGAATATGAATGAGCTGTTTAACTGCAAAGGAGAAACAAAATATTTAAAATGCATGACAATGTGACTATCAGAATAAAGAGGAATAAAAGAGTCATAAAGATAAATCTGGTCTTGAAGCTGGAAGGTTTCATGCCACCAAAAGGATGAAGTTAAAATCATAGAATAGTAGGGTTGTAATGGACCTTTAGGGATCATCTAGTCCAACCCCTCTGCTAAAGCTAAACCTAGATCAGGTTGCACAGGAACATGTCCAGGCAGATGTTGTCCCTAATATAAAGAATAGCTTGAACATCTGTAGAGTAGTGTCATGATCTTGACTGGGAGATAGCATGTGTAGGAGTTAGTGACCCATACAGCAGTTCACCTGAGCAGTTGTGAGCCTGTGCTACGCTGGGCAGTGTGCATAGCATAGCCTTCAAGCTGTGCTGTGCATATAAATGCAGCCATCTCTTTCATAACAGGGGAGCCTGCAGGCAGTTTGCACTTTGTGACTGCACCACCTGCATGGCCTTGCCTTTATCTGACAGTGCAGGAGAGTTTTATTGTCAATGTCCTGTCTGTTTAAGAGTAGAAATCATGAATACAGTTTTCTTTAAGTAATTCTTAAAATAACTTGAATGACCAAAATGGAGTAACGCTACCTATGGATGGAGTCTGCACAGCCTGCTGATTGGAGGCCTGTTTGAAGATGCAAAACTCAGGGTTTCCAGCATTTACTGAGATGCAAGATTATATGTATTCTTTTCTCATTCTTTAAAGTGCTAGCTCTAAAAACCAGCATTTTGAATGATAACTTACAGATCCAAGTGCCTTTTGTACTGGGATTATAAGGGACCAGCATCTCCTGATGCAAAACATAGCTTGTTCATGATATAAAAGGAAGTGTATGAGTTGTTTGATCTGCAGCTGCAGGGAACTAGACTGAGGAGGTCCATTCAGCTCCACTCCACTAGAAGGCCCACGTATGTAAGATGTATTAAAAAGAAAATCTTAAGCATAATGTAAATTTTTTTTTCTACTTTAGTGGAATGTTACAATCTCATAAGTCTATCAAAACTGCTAATTCTTGGAATCAACAAACAAATTATGCTTTGTATTTTTGCTCTTTGATGATTACTTAACTAATGCATGTTGAAGAAAAAAACCAAAATGTATGTGCTTAACTTCTTCCATGACCAAGACATTCATCATTTCAACTCGGTTGCATGTCACCTTTCCAGGGTGAGCTTAGACCTCTTAAATGATCCTATAGGTCAAGTGTACTTTGAAATTTTCCATAAAAGATAAGAGACCTGAAAAAAAGAATGTGATGTGTTTTGTTTTGTCTTTCTGTAACAGAGAAGGCAGAGGTGTGTGGTAACTACATGAACATGATTTGAGACAGTCTTACTAGAGAAACTCTATCCAGCTTTTGTCTTTCTGAAGTGAAATTTAACAGTTTCTTTTTCTGCCCTGCAGTACTAAGTCACATCCTTGTAGGCCAGAGGTGTTCTTTATGGGCTTCAGGAAGCTTTCCAAGCTCAGTAATTGTGTGCAAATGACATTCATTGGTTATTGAAATCCCTGAGCATCATTCTTCCAAAAGTGAGAAATGCAAATTCAAGACCATGCCACACATGTATAATAATTATCTTACATGTTTGAAGTCTGTGCTATCTTCACACTTCAGAAGAAAAATTGCACAAGGAATTTTTGTAAAAACTTTGTGAAGATGTGGAAGTGAATGCCAATCAACAGCATGATTTCTTTTGATGTGTTTTCCACCATGAACCTGAGAAAGTTTAAGTCCTTTCTACAAACTGCAACAGAATTGTATAGTGAAATATTGCATTATATTTGAATTCTGTGGTTTTTGGGAATAGCTCAATGCTCCACCACACTATGTAATCAGAATCTTCTCAGTGGTATAGCATGGCTGTGCAACTGCACTGAACCTACTAACTACTTTCAAGCTTGATGATGGACTTCTCACTAATTTGAAAGTACCTAAACAATAACAGACTTTGCAGTTATACAATATTAACCAGGAGGCTCGTTTATAACCAGGCATGCTATCACAGCAGTTCAGTTCCTTCAACAGACAATGAGACAGATAATCTAAGTTTAGTAACTCACAAGTCCCTAACACACAAGTAAACAGATACAGGTACTGTGGAGACAGCACAGCCAGTCACCAGTGCTCATTGAATAGCCTCCTGCTGTCATTTTTATGAGGTAAGCTCTTAACAACACAAGACAAATTCCTGCAAAGATACAGTAAGATAGATAGAAAAAGACCAATCTCCTCTCAAGAAAGGACAGAAACCAATACACCCCCTGCCCCCTACACACACGGCAGATCAAAAAATACCTGTTTTTTCTCCTTGCTTCCAAACATTGCAGTAATACTGTCAGGCATCTTGTTCAAGTATTGCAAAAGCTGAGATGCAGGAGTCAAGTTTCTAATTAACAATTATTTACAGCTGAGAATCGCTCCAAAAGTCACCTACTTAAAGGCTCCTCTTCCTCTGTGCTAGCATATCCTTATGAGTTACAAATCAGAGACCCAAAGGCAGTTATACAAATTTTGTCACCTAGGAATTCCCCTGAAGAAGGGAACTTATGGTATTCTCATGACATTGGTGCACAATGCATGCAGATGAATTTAAAGACCCAACAGCATTTGTACACTGCATTCATGTATCCTGAGGATAGGTCAGTGGATAAACTATTATAGCACAGTTGGCTCAGTTTAACACTAGTCAGCACAGGCTAAAAGATGGAAAGGCTAAGGCTGGTGTCAGTCAACACAACTGAACTATCTCAACTTCAGAATAACAGGAGGTGAACTGTGTTTGTAAGTGAAACTATTGCAAGCAAGCCTAAAGGACCTCAATTTCATAATATAATCCTTGCTGGTTTTCCCTGTCCCAGTTGCTCTAACCTTAAATGGGAAAATTATGTAAACTTTTGTTTATTTAAAGCTATACTTGCTGAAGTCTGCTCTGACTATATTAAAAATAATTAAGGCTTATAGTAGTGACATTTCAGTGGTTTAGCTTAATCCTATTGTTTTTTGCAGCAGACAGAAACAATGTCTAGTTCCAGCAGCTGAGTTACTTATTTTGCCTAAAATGTCTGCTGAAGTTGAGCTTGGCATCTCAAGTTACATCAAAGAAGAAAAAGCAGGGACAAACATAAGGAACATCAACCATAAGTTTATAATTCAAAAATAATGAAGAGATTCTTATGGAGTGTTTCCAGAGTTTTTCCTATTTTATAAATGGAACAGCAAATCATAGGTTACCAATCAAATGGTACTGTCAAGTATGTCTTTGAGTAACTGTGCTATCATTACAGTACTTGGTGTAGTGTCAAGCACTGAAATGTATTGCTTACATTTATATTTTCTTGAATATTATTCATGTATTGTATTACAGTTCAATTATAGCAAAAGAAATTTAAGATGTTAATGTTATATCTTGATACAAGCAAAGCTACACAATTTACTAAATCCAGAGCATTATACTGCCAAATACAAGTAACAGTTTGCCATTACATCTCATTCTTTAGTGTTCTTCCTACATTTGCTCCAAAGAGACACTTAGTAAAGGTGCAGTGAATTATCAGAGACAAGTTAAAATCAATATTATTTTTTCTAAAAAAATTAAAATAAGAGGTAAATAAAGATAATATTGCCTCGGCATTAGTTTAACAATAGGTCAGAAAAAGGAAAAAAACAAATCTGGAGAGGTTGAAAACTATGACTTGATTGCCACAAAAGTTCATTTTCTTAGTGAATTATTGTTCATAAACCATACCCTGTCTTAGTACTGAATGCTACATGGTAAATTAAAGAAAACCAGTGTGCTGTGTTCTTTGTTCTTTACATCTACATCGTTACAAACAAGAAAAGAACTAACATGTTTTTTCTTTTGTGAAAGGGAAAGGGGTAATATATATATGTATACACTTGGGGAATTCTGACTCAAGTAGTTGCATAAACGTATACACAAACTGTGCTGAGAACAGATTTTAGTCCATTATTCTACAGTCTTAAATGTCAAAAAACAGAAGCAAATTGCAATTAAGCGGTTCAACAATATGAAGATTGGTGTACTAAGTAATAGCCAAAGACTTACGTACGATTCATCCATCTAATAGAATCTAACAGCTGTATGGTTCATGCATCAACTGTTTAAAAAATTTGGAATAACATGATTCAATATGAAAACTAAGTAATTGAAATCAAAATAGTCAAGAATTTGGATGAACAAAAGCAGATATATTTTAGGTAAAAGTGCATTATCATTTAATGAAGAAAATCTGCTAATCATTCAGAAAAAAATCTGAAACAAACAGTGTATCAAGGAGGTAAACATAATGTGTGAATAAAATGTCAGTTTTTATAAATCCTTAAAAAAAGACATGCACATGAGAAAACTGAAGCAGCCACATGCTCCATTTTCATGCATCTGAATAAGTATGTCTGTCTCTGTAAAAGCTGTTTAGATCTAAAATTAAGTTATAAATTGTGTCCTTTTAAGAATTAACCTTAATCTGTCTAAACATTCCCCTGTATGACCTTTTTCAATACCTTACTGTTTTCTGAAAACACGCATCAGTATCTTAAAACCTATTCTCTTGTCAGCAAGCATTTCTCTCCATTTAAAGAAACATCAAAACATCTCATTTGTCGGGTCACAAACTGAAAACAAGTCAAAAGAAATCTCTCTCTCTCTTCAGTACAGATCTTGCCTCCTCCTAATTTCCCCTGCAAGAGGAGAGAAGAGGAAGAACATATTTTTTTAAGTCTTCCAAGAGTGAAGACGACATCAGTTTTTGGAAGATAGACCTTTTCATTTATTGAAGAAAAACAATTTTGATCTTGTTGCTTTATCAGCCTCCCAAATTCCCTTTACATCCATTTTGCCATAGATTTCTTACAGCTAAGGCAACTATTATTTGGTGTTTCTCTGAGCATCACATAATTCTTAACTTCTGTACTCTAACACAAAAGATATTTTCTCAAAGAGAAGGAACCTCACACTTACTCTGTAAGGTATATATAGAGATAAATTAATGAGGATCTTAGACTTCTATTTTTTTTTTTTACTTGTCCAGAGGCTTATATTGATTTTTACATACTAAATGTGTAATCAAGTTTAGAAAATGGAAAGTTAGATGATTTGAAGTTAACGGATATGTATGTTAAAAGAAAACATAATAAAAATGGAGAGATTTCATTCTGGAGCTAAATGCTTGAATACAAAACCCCAAAACCTTACAGCAGTACTGGACAGCTCTGAGAAGAAAATAACTGCCTACAAAGTTATTTCTTCATACTTACTGAAAACCTTTTAAATTTTAAGCTGGATTTACTTCTTTGGCAATATTATATAGCAGTGTATCAGGATATTTTTGATGCACTAAAGAAAATTTATTCAAATAGCAGTCATTGTTGTATCAGTTACTTAAAAAATGCAGAAATGAACTATTAGTTTGGATTTTTTTCCCTTACAGCTTACTAGACTTTAATAAAAGGCAATACAATTGTTTATGAATTTACTACAAATAACTACATCCTCAAATTCTTTTTAAATCTTAGTTCAAAAATGTCATTACACAAAATGTGTTTTTATGCACGTTTCCAGTATAAGAAATAACCTTCTCCCAAGTATTTTGCCTAATGTTTCAGGCTATCAAAAGAAGAAGAAAATTTAGGTAAATATGATGACAGATGTTTCACTCTCAGCAAATCCCAAATGTGTGTGAGTTCATTATTTTATAAAAATATTCTGATAAAATTCTTACCAAAGTACCACACTAGTTCCTCTAGAGAGAAATTACACACAAACAAGTGAACAAACACTGTATTCTTTTAAGTATTTCTTTCTTAGGTTGTATGGAAGGTTGCTGGCTGGGACAGCTAGACCGAGATGTGTTGGAATAATTCTACAATATTTAGATTTATCAATGACAAGGTATGGATAACATACCTACCTGATCAGAATACCAAGATTCAAATATTTCAAGATATGTAAAGTGATGACTTACTGTCCAGAAGCAGCTAACAAATGTACATATGAGTTTTCATTTTAATCTTCTCTTGTGCAGTCCCAAAACACTTGATATACACTTGGTATAGGCTATAAACTCTTTGGAATCAGGATTATGTGTTTTCTAAATTATTCTGTAGTACTTCCCAGAACAAAACTTACAACTTGGTGACACTGCAGTACAGACATGATATGTATCTGAATAATAAACAACAAAGAAAAAACCTAGTTCCATAATAATTTTCATATTTGCTGCAACCAAATCTTGGATGAGCCTATTCACAGGTCTTGTAAAGTACTGATGTCACTGTACAAGCAAATACATAAATATCTAAAATAATTTGCTGCTCCTTAATAAACATTGAATGTATGTACTAAGAGAATTACAGTATTACTTAAACTTCCAGTCCAAACTATACCTTGTACAATATATATGTTTTTTTGGATTTAAAATTCTCAAAGATGAAGTACAGAATAACTATTGCTCAAGGGCTCACAAAAAAAAAAAAAAAAACAAAAAAACCAAAAAAACCAAAAAACAACTACTGCATTAATGCATTTTGTCTTCTAACTACTGACCTGATTCCTTAATAGAAACATACAACTTTTTCTTCATATTAATAAAAGTGTAGCATTGAAGCTCCATAATATCCTGGGTGTCTAAATCCTGATTAAAGTTCTGAGCTTCTGTTTGAGATTGAACATTACAACTACTCATTTAATCTATTTTCAGCAGGGATTTCTACAATTAGGTACCGATAAAGTAAAACTTAGGAAAACAGTCTCTGATTCATTTGACATTTACCATAGTTTCCCAAATTCACACTTCTGCTAAATTTCCAGTAATTTACAAAAATGAAACCCTTAAAAGGCAGAGGAAATAATTATTTCCCTGATCCAGTCAGCTGAAGTACTCTGGCTAGTACTGAAAAACTCATCAGCTGAAAGGATCACAGTTCACGTATCTGATCTGAAGGAAAACAAACTACTGTGCACGCCATGAAAAAGGGAAACCATTTAGACAAAAGCAGATTAAAATTTTGCTAGTTCTGAGAAGACTGCAGAAAGTGAAGTTTTTGTTCTATAGAAACAAGACTCAAACAATGGAATAAAATAATTCAAACTACATCCACCATTAGAAAGGCAAGCTAATAAGCATGTATTATTAGAAACCCAGAAAGTGAAGGTTTGGTTGTGTTTTTTTTTTTAAATGAGTGTTTGGTTTGTTTTTTTTTTTTCTGTGTCATATAGTCTTACCTTTCTCTGTTAAATTTCAAAGAATGTAGGATAGCTGGTCGTTTCTGTCGGAGATTCCACAGATGAAGTGCATCGTCTGCACTTGCACTGACCAAAGCACCCTAAGGCAGACACAAAATACAGACCAACACGTTACTTTTCTGCAGATTCTGTCTTATTCTTAAGTGATCCTCACTGTTAATGAGCCCCCTTAGGAAATGATGCAATTTATGAAAAATTGGTACTGACTTCTAGGGAAAAAAAAAAACTCTACCATGAGCAACAGTCAATCTGAATTGATCTGGCAAATGTAAATATTTTAAATTAGTACAAGATCAGAAAAGCTTAAATTAAAACTCCATCAATTTAAAATGTAAGTAAAAAGCTTTGTACCAAGGTTATACATGTGAATTATCATGTATTTCCACATAAGCATAGAGATTAAGAAAACAGAGGACAGATAACAGTGGAAAGGTGGGTGTAAAGGATATAAATAAAGGATAAGGGGATTAAGTGCATACACATGCACACAATCACAGTTTAGTAGTCATATCAAGAGAATATGAAATTCAAAACTGTAGCTGTGGAAAGAAAAGGCAGATAAGAAAGAAGGGTCAAGTAGCAGAGGCAGAGGACATAGGAAGAGCTAAGATAAATAGAAAAAAGGCCAGAGTATCACAGATCAGAAGTATTCTGAAGACTGATTCTGCTTTTAGTGCTCCAAAAATGGACATCTTTCAAGGTCCAGACCTCTACCTGCCTGAGCAACTTATGTAAGAAAATTCTGCCTCTTTCCTACTATGTTTCTTCTCACCAGGGAGCAGTGAGGCCATGTGAAAATGGACTGCAGAGGAAAGCTCTCTACTGCTGCTGCAGTGGTTTACTACATTTACACCTCAAAGTGAGGATGAAACTGAAAGATCAGTTCATACCAACTATGACTGACTGATAAACTTCTCTATCTGCATCTTGGATTTCCATTCTGCTAGAAACTCTTTGTTTCAACCTTGATATATGCAAATGAAATATAGGAAGGTGAGACTTCTCTAATACAGTGTAATCCAGGGTTTTAATTCTTGTTTCCCAAAGAGTATGGACCACTGTCAGAAAGAATTTCCACCACAGAAATCAAATTAATCCTATGTATTATGAGTTTTGCAGGTCACCTGATGAAAAGAAAGAGCACTGGTTCAAACCTTGGCCTTCCTATTTTCATCCCTGCCTTCCTCTAAAGAATTCCACGGAACTGATAACTTCTGAAGTTTTGGTCCTCCCTTCTCAGTTTCTCTGATTCCAGTACTTCCTCCAAACAGATGTAGGGGAAAAAAAGGTATTTATTAGGTTTTAAAACTCCACAAAACTAAAACTCTTTTCTTGAGAAGCTCTAAGATCTCTATGCTTAGAAAAAGGACTTGAAACTGTCAAAAGTGTTTTCTGATATCATGGAAGAAAATTAATTAAAACTGTATGACTAGCTTATTTTTTGGCCAGGTTGTGAGGTTCTAGAGAAAAACCCATAAGATTAATAATGTTCCAGAAAGTCTTCATGTCTGCTACCATCTCCAGAGACCTTTTACACAGAGAAAGTTATAAACTGTCACTGTTACTTCGTGTCCTCTGAACTTGATTTTGACAAACTATTTACAAAGACAAAGCATGCTGGTTAGATTGATGACGCCCTCACAATTGCTTTCCCTTGCTTCAAGTATTAGCATATCCCAAACTATTGAGTTTTCAGCAAATAAGCATCAATGTATTTCCTTAGAAAGATTTAGCTCATTTATTAATTTCTATTTAAAACTGGACTGTGCAGCATATTTAGTAATTTAATGGATTTTTCATCTACTTGCACACATTCATATATTGACTGCCTTTTGTTCAGTACTTTATAGCGATATATATGAAGGTAATACTTTTCTCTGTGTAGAGGCCCATATATAGTCTTCTAAAAGGCTGCATAGTGAACATACACCACTTACTCAATGGCTCAATTTGTCAGCATGAAAAGTTATATCACGCAATTGCGAATCACAGATTGACTTATTCAACTAAGTTTATACAGAAGAATCTGAGAAAATATGTCCTTACCTCATTGATTAAGAACTGGAGCTGCAGAACTGCAGCACCACTTTCATGTTGGCAATAGCAATCAACACCAGGCCTGCCCAATCTGTTGCCATCAAAGTCAAGGACTCTAACATTCCTGTTATCACCAGAAGTAAAGAGGAAAAAAAAAGAGCTACCAATTAAGTTCTAATTAACCTTTAATTAACCTCAATGCTTCTTATTTTCTGTAAAACAAAAGAATTCGTGCTGACTTTCTACAGTTCTAATTAAAGTACTAACATCATCAGACTGAAACACATGCAATTGTGAGTGTTCTGTTCTTGCCTGTGGAATAAATTACATGAATTTACACAAAAATTAATCAGGATATATCTTAAATTAAATTTTTTTACACATTATTGGTTCATATGACACATGAATGTATCCAATTTTTGTACTTACGAAGACATAATAAAATTAATAATTTAGGACTAAGGTCAGTAATATGGTTCTGTAGCAGGTTTTCTTTTTTAAATCTCAGAAAATGCTTTTTAGACTGAGTCATTTCACACTTACATAAAAGCTCACGTGTAACTACTGCTCTATGTCTCATCAACAGAAGTACAATGCAGAGCCATGCAGTCTCCCAAGTCTAGCTATGAACCATATGCACTAGTTCAGTCCCCAGTCCGGGTGAAATGACATTTACACTGCTTCTGGCAACCCAGCGAGTTCACTTGGAACCAACATTGACACAATCCTTAGCAGCAGCATCTTGTCACCCAGATATATCATGAACATAGCTTTCTATTTGTTCTCTTTGGGTCTTTTTCTATGCATGCTAAATTGACATCTTCCTAATTTAGGCTTTTCCCTTCTGAGTCAGAGACTTCAAGAAGAAACTGCTGTTCTAGAAAATTACTGAAAATAGCAAGTGAAAAAAGAGAAGAATATGAAATGTATTATTAACAACCATGTTGTACAAAACAGGTGAAACTGCTTCATATTTATTCTAAACATGAAGATTATGATAAGAAACAAGATTTTACAACATAAAGGCATATCTACTTGGTATATGTGACCACATTATCACATCATAAAACCCTGAACAAAAATGTCAACTGTCCTTCTCTACTGCAGGTGAATGTCAGAATCTTTACTTCCCCTTTCACAGGTGAAGAGACTTACAGTAGACTATTCTAAAATTGGCCTCAGGTAAGTAAAGCCCATGGATGATCAAATCTGAGGGTTAAAACTTTAAACTACTAAGCAATTCCTTTTCAGATTGTTAAACAAGCAGTTGCATGGAGACCACTGACCATGAGAGAGCTGAGATCTACTCCTGATTTTGCCAGTTGGTCTACTGGATCACCTTAGGAGGATAAAAAGGTATCTTTTCTTCTCTGTGTTTTCATTTCTGCATTTGCAAACTGAAGACAGTGTTTTACAAATGAATACAGAAGTCCTTTGACAGTGATCTCAGTGTACTGGTATCTTCAGAGGAAAAGCTGTGTATAAAAAGTCATAACTGCATTATAAGACAGGAGGTAGAGAAAATAACTAAGTAACTCTGCTTGACACTTGTTCCCAAACTGTGGTCCAGAATATGATTGTAACTGATAAAATAATGAAAAGCTGTGTATCATTTAAACAACCTACTTAAAATAGACAATGAAGATATATGTAAGTTTATGATGCTTTTTAAGCATTGATAACAATCTTGTTGTCTATTATTGAATGACTGCTCCGTGGCACTTTTTTTAAAATATATTGTTTCCACTCCTTGTAAGATGAGAGAAAGCAAGATCAGCACCACAATCAACCAACACACCCACTGGGGATTTCAAACTGAGTGGAAGTTGTAATACATAAGTGCTTTCCCTTTAACTTAAGTTTTATATTCTGTAGAAATACACTGCACTAGTTAATGATTATCCTTAATGAAAATTATGCTAGGATTGTCCTGATTAAGCGGCTGTTGCCCTTCAGCATCAATATCATGCTAAGTCAGTTTTCTAGGAAACATCCTAACAAAGTAGATGATTTCATTCAGCATATCCCAAACAAACAAATCACTCTCCAATAATTCATATTTATTTGCATAAGTGTTCACCCTGACATACTTCACAAATTACTAAAATAAGAGAGAAATTGTGCCGTCTGCTTCAGTCTGGCCAAGTGCCCTTAAGTAAGGACTGGTGCTTAAATAGAAGCATTATCACTGTCTGATGATGGTTTTCAAATATTCTGGGACCTGCAGTGAAGTCCTTCCAGCAGAAGGAGCTGAAGAGATATGATGACTTGGCACACGTTCTTGGCATTTTAGCCCATCTACTGCAAATTCTGTGCTTTGCTGCCAAGCATGGAGGAGTATAACCTTACCTCATCAAATCTTTTCATGCCAGTGTACTCTACGAGGACATACAGCAGAAGTAGCTATAGTGCAGGATTTGGACTGAATTTGTTCTTTCACTTTTGACTTTTTTATTAAATGACGACTCTGCCATCAGAGGGAGTGAAATGTCTCTCAAGATATTAAAAAGGAGACTAACACAGATATATCTGAATACACATCATGGCTTTCAAGGATAAAAGCCAGTCACTATCTTTTCTCTGTCTTATCATATGTTGTATCTTCCAGAGGCCTTCATAGACATGCCAGATTATCTTAATTTATACATAAAAGGGAAAAAAAGATGAAAACTAACTCTGAATGTCTGCTGGGATCTAGAGTGAAACAAGTAGAACCAGAATTACGTTCATCAAGCAATAAAAGGGTGGCAGTAATAGAGTAGAAAAATAACATTCTAACAGATAACTGTTCTTTCTGAAAACATTTATCATGGTTTAAGGATCTGTATGTGTGAAATAGGGTACTTTGCTCTGTATTAGCTTGTGTACAACAGTTTTGCATAGAGTATTTGAACATCCTGTGACTCCAAAGCTTATTATTCCAAAAATAATAATTAAAAAAAGCAAAACAGTTTTTAGGTTGCCTGATTTTCAGTACTTGAATTCAGCTTCCAAGATGCAGACATATGTGACAGCAGAATATATTATTAACAAAGAATGTACACTCTCACATCTTGGATCTTTCTATCAAAAGCTGCAGAAAATTTCCATTTCCCAATATTACAGCCTGGTTCTGATTTTTCCTTCAAATCCTTTGGTTACTTTATAAAAATTAGCATAAATCTGATATTCTCATATCATATCCATACTCAATGTGTCTTGAATGCCTGATGGCAGAGCACATGCATATGTAGATATGTTTTACTGGAAACCAAAGTTGCCAGTGAATGATTACATGCATAGGAGAGGTATCTCTCTTTGCAGCTGCAAAGCTCGTAATTATGATCTATGACCAAACTTTCCACAGCATCCCACAAATTTCTTATTCCATGAATTCTTTTTTCTCAATGATGCATGCAGATCTGATACCTTGTTGTTCTCAGAGGTTAGTAGTAATGGAATTCAAAGATTTGAAACTCTTATGTAGTCACTGAGAACCAAGAGTGTAGACAGTCTGACTCCTGGAGTGAAGACTAATGTTACCTGTAGAAGTATTTAATGTCTTAGGACCAGAAGGTCCAGAGGTAAGATGTGTTTTTCTTCATTAAGACAGATGATTCTTTATTAGTGTTAGATTAAATATTTTTGCAATAACAAGGACTGCAGTCTGGTTCATTCCTTGCAAGGCAGAGAAACTGAAGACATAAAGGACCTCCTGCCAAGGTGTGTCAAGCAGCTAACAAATAAAGGTGAGTCAAGCAAAAACTGTTACGTATGGTACCTTTTTCAGAACCAAAACTCTTCCATAGAAGAAAATGGCACAAAGCTATGTAAAATAAGCAACTCTAAACTTTTCCAACTACTTAACTAGCTTCTTCCGTGACTAAAAGCAATCTATGTACAGAAATGAACACTAAAGTAAGGTGTTATTAAGCAGAAACTGTGATCTCATATCTACTGTTTTATTAAAAGACACACTTAGAATTGGGCAATCCCCATTTATACCCACTGCTTTACAATATTTGGGAATGGTGAGGTGCTGCAGAAGTAGCACTGCTGCTTGAAGGAATCCTGTCATCTGATCTGCACTGACTGGTATATATTTGAGTAGGAATATGCAGCACCCTAGGAGCAGATGCTTGTGGGCTGGTGTTACTCCATTATATAAACCAACTGTAAAATTGATTTGGCATGTAACTTGAATATAGGACAGCTTTTTCTTGCAGAAGACCTATTCCACTGAGTTGAGTCATTTATGAGTTAAAAAAGCGCCAATGTATTTAACTAATTAATAGGATGGTTGAAGAATTCAACCACACCACTAACTAACTAAGCCAAACAGAAGGTTAACCAGTTGTAACACGGGACGGATTTTATCAAAAGATGCCAACTATGAAATATAATTTTTATCACTCAGATTTGCAGTTTCGAATACAGCTACTTTAAGTTCCTGGAATACATAGTTTTACAGTTTCTTTGTGGAATTTCTGTCTCACGTTTATTTTCTGTCCACTAAGGAGAGTACACATTCTGGTACAATGGAATGTCACAGTCCTAGCTTTTGTACTTCAAATGGGCTTCAAATTGAGTTTTTTCTTTGCATGAGAGATTCTATCTTCATGATTCCTGAAGCACTTTGCTCCAATGTTTATTTATCCTCACTGCTAAGAATGTCATGTTATATGTACAATGGAGACGGGCTATATTCTCAGTGATGTCCAATGATAGAACAAGGGGCAATGGGTATAAGGTGGAACATAAGAGGTTCCAAAGAAATACGAGGAAGAATTTCTTAACTGTTCAGGTGAGGGAGCACTGGCACAGGCTGCCCAGATAAGTTGTGGAGTCTCCTTCTCTAGGGACGTTCAAAACCCACCTGGACGAGTTCCTGTGTGACCTCCTCTAGGAGATTCTGCTCTGGCAAGGGGCTTGGGCTAGATGATCTTTCAAGGTCTCTTCCAACCCTTAAGATTCTGTGATTCTGTAATTTAGCTTCAGTTTCAAACCTTTGGATCTTATTATGTCTTTCTATGCTAAATTAAATAAATTTGTATTAGCAAAATCTTCCTGCTTCCTCAACTTTCAAGTATCAAAAACAAAGCTACGTATCATCTTGGTTAATGGTTTCTTTAACACAATATAAAAACATATACAAAATTTTATTATTAGTTAAATTGAATATAGTATTTTAATATGTATGTGTGATACCTCTTAATTACTGTAATAAATAGGGAAATCATATTGCTTATGGTTTTTGAGACTTCTCTATTGCTTTGCAAAAAATAAGTGCCCCCCTACTAAGCTTCTAACAGCTTCAGTCTCTTAAATACATGTAGTTGAACTCGCTGAATTCCATAAAAAGGACATGCAGCCTAATTCTAGCTTTATGGCCTTCTACCTGCTATGGATTCACTAGACACTGCTTCATTAATCAATATCTCTTAGTGGATTTGGTTTTAAAAATAGAATGATTCAGTTTTACAGGCTTCGTCATATCTTGAGTTCATTCATCTGTTCTAAGAGCTCTTCTTTTTTCCTCTCTATCATGAAAAGGTGAAATACTCCTGCTCTTAGCTACTCTCAGGATGCTAAACGTAATGTGTTTTAGAAATACAGGCAAATTTTGTTGCCAATAAGCATGAGCTTTTGGTCTACATTGACCTTTGCCTTGTTTATTTTTCTTGTTTGTATTTCTCTGTTCAAGCATACAAATTATGTAAGAGTTACTCTCAGGAATAGTTACATATCCCCTATGATAGAATCATAGAACCAGTACGATTGGAAAAGGCCCTGAAGATCGAATCCAACCACTAACCTCACACTGCCAAGCCCATCACTAAACTAAACCATGCCTCATCACCTAATGTATACATCTTTTAAATACCTCCATGGATACAAACAGGCTGAAAAATTTGTCTTTGCCAAATTTGTTTTTTTCCAGGTTAAAGCACTTACACGTAGCTTGTATTTAATGGCAAGTCTATATATATAGATGACAGCTGGATGGCTGAATGAATGCTATGAAAAATATGACTTCATTCAAGTCAGATGCAAATTTGCATCAACACTATTCTCATATTTTTTTTATTCCTGTGAATTTAGAAGCTATTTTATTTTCAAAAAATATCTGCAGATACCACAAGCATTACCAGCTCTCATAGGGTTATACATTTTCATGTCTTTCTGCAATTGCCTTCCAAGATCTTTGTCATTTTGGGAATCGTGTCTTCTGGAAACAGAATACAAAGACAATCACCATGTGACTGAACTCAATCAACCCTAAACTTGAAATAGCAAACTGTGAAATGCAGATACTCAGACTTAGTGACTCTAGCAATGTTCTGTGAATAACACATAAGTCAATTATTTCATATTCCATTTGTAGAATATCAGTACTTTCCAATTTCCATTTATATATGCATATATGTATGCACACATACATAATAAATAGAAACCACCTAGTTCTAAACTGACCTCCAAAAAAGGACTCATATAGTTAACAGTTTGTAAAAGCTACACATTTCCAGGCAGCCACCCTGAAAGATCTATATTTTGAGGTTATACTTCTTGCAGTATTAACATCAACAAATAACACTGAGAGTATGCATTTACAGTGGGTTTCCACTTTTTTTTTCAGGTACCTCAGAAAGCTTACTGACACATGCAGATAAAACCAAGAAAGGCAACAAGGAGTGTAAAAGAAAATCTGTAAAAGTGAGTGAAGAGTGTATCAATTACATTCACAGGGGCTGTTGTTTCAGAGAAATTTACAAATGCATGGAAAGGTTTAGTCAAAGGTATGACAAACACACAAATGAAGGAGCATATCTGTAAACTTTGATGACAGACATACCTGGTAAAAAGCTACAGAGAGAATAAGCAGAGACAGAATAATATTCTTGACCTAATGTATACTGAAGATTATAGAAAACTGAAGTGAGCTACAAATGTCTTTTTCATATTTTGGAACATCCTGAAGACAGAAAGTCACCTGAACATAACCAGGAGCCTGAACAACATATAGAAATATAGATTAAAAAAATGATAACACCACTGAATTTTATTCAATTTACTGCCTTTTAAGAGGACTATACAAATGATACTATTTGCTGGCTATGTGTACGCACTGGGCACAGATGGCAGTCTAACATACTATCTCTTACAACAGAAATCAAGCAGGTAGCTCCAACTCAGTCATTTTTTATTTCTTTTTTTTTCTTTTTTCAGCCTTCAGATACTAATATTTAACACAATATTTGCTCCATATATACCTGTACACCCAGAACACATGATGCATGCAAGTTACTGTATGTGTAGTCACTGATTACAAATGCAACCATCTACAACGATTTTATACTAATACCTACCGCATTTAAAAATAAAGCATGAATGTTGAGTTAGCATTTGTTTTAGCCCTGCTTGTACACTTTACCACTGCATTTGTTCATAGCAGGCTTAGAAGTTTTGGAAGTTAGCAGTTTTGAGAAGTTTTGTTTGTGCTCTTCAAGCACATAAGATCAAAACTTAAGATTTCTCATATTGTCCTACAAAAGAGGTTTTCTAAAGAAGCCATTGAGTTTTTACCGATTTGTCACAGTGACCACAATGTGCTGAGTTTCCTCACAGCTATTAGTTATGAAGATGAACTGGTGACAACGGAAGATAGAATGAAAAGTGATCGCTAGTAAGACTTTTTAGAAAAGGTCAAAAAAACTCTTCAACTAAGGGTGTCTCAAAATAAAAAGACATTTCCCCAATGTTAATTCCTCCTGTAGCTGCTATGGAAAAATGACATAACTAAAATAATACAGTAAACCTTCATCCATGTCATGACAAGAGCTTGAGAACACACATCACACTATCTCTTAAACACAGCCAACATCTAGGCATGACTGGAAACCTTTAAAACAAGACTGTATGCTTGTTACTCAAATGCTATTTTCCAGCCACGACCACTGGGCTAGGAATAAGGTGATGAAGGTCCTACAGTAAATTCTGTAGCAATAGGTGATGAAAATAGATAATTAAATAATATTCCCTCTTATCTAAAAATGCTTCACTATCTCCTTTGACTAATACAGACAGGAGAAAGAAAAACCTCTTTGTTCAGTGGTTTTAGAATAATTAGCAGTTGCCCTGATTACTTCTGGCTTGTTCTTCATGCTAGGTCCTGCAACAGCAATGAGTCCCCCACAGAATGTTCAGGATTGGAAGGTATCTCTAGAGATCACTCAGTCCAACCACCCTGCTAAAGCAGGTTCACTTTGATCAGGTCACACAGGAAAACATCCAGGCAGATTTGATAATGTTCAGAGTAGGAGAGTTCACACCCTCACTGGGCAGCCTCTGCCATGGCTCACCCTCATGGGAAAGAAATATTTCCTTATAATTAAGTAAAACTTTTTGTGTTCCAGCTTTTGCCCATTACCCCTAGTCCAATTGCTGAAGACTACAGCAAAATGTCACCACATCCTCCTGACATCCACCCTTTAGGTGGATGTAAGTGTTGATGATAAGGTCCATCCTCAGTCTTCTCTGTGATGTTTCAGACCTTTTATAATCTTTGTAGCCCTCTGCTGGACTCTCTCTAGAAGTTCCCCAGCTCTCTTGAGCTAGGAGGCCCAGAATTGGACACAGGACTCCAGATGAAGCCTCACCAGGGCAGAGTAGAGGGGGAGCAGAACCTCCCTTGACCTGCTTGCTGGCTGCAATCAATACACTCCAGGACGAATTGCTCTTCCTGGCCATGAGAATTTGCTGTCCACCAGCACTCCCAGGTCTCTCTCTGCAGAGCTGCTCTCCAGCATGTCAACCCTCAGCCTGTACTGGTGCATGGAGTTGTTCCTCTCAAGTTGCAGGACTCTGCACTTGCTCTTGTTACACAATAAGGTTGTCTTGCAATAAGAACATCCTGAATTTTACTCTTACCTAGTGCTGAGATCCCCCCAAACCTCCTTTGCTTAAGCTTACCAAGATTGAAACATTTCTACTGAAAGGGTGTGATAATTCCATACTTGTCAAAAAAAGAGAAAATCTTAACAGTGAGGTATTCAAAAGGAAGAACTTTAAGTACAAAACAAATGCTTTCTGTATTTAACTTGTTTTCTTTCAAAATTAAATTAACAATTACATGCAGAGCCTAATAAATCAACCCTCTAAACCAACCAACGAAAGAAATCCCAGAGTTAATTTTAAGAAAATTATTCCCTGAAGATCTCTAGACCACTAGTTAATTGTTTATGAGAGTGAGGTAATTATCTAATAACAGATTGTTAATAGAGTTTATATTCTGATTCACATATTTACTGTAAGAACTCAATTTTAAAAATCAAACTGTTATTTTGTGAAGATTTCTGAGTATACTGGAAACATACTGTGCAAATATAGCCCTGAGGCACTGAAGTAAGAGTGGACTGTTTGATCATGCCTGGTGATGATGTATTTTCAGTCCTATTCAGCAATGTGTCAGAAATTTCCACACATAACACCACAGAATGCTTTTATTTAATTTTAATATAATTATGTATACCATTAGAGAGATATAGTGTGCAAGGGCACTTCAGTCAGAAAAATAATGCACTAATACATAGGTACTAAAGCACTGAGACAGACAGCACCTGATACTGGGTCAGGCTTTGTAAGTAGTATGTGGTTTAGCCTGTAAGCAGTATGTGGTTTCCTTCCCTTGACTGTTTGAACATTTTGTTGTTCAATGGGATGTGCTCTATGAGATCAATATCCCAAAATACTTACTTTAACAGACTTTTATTCAGACATTTCAGTGTTTATCCAGCTGTGGGATAATACTGATACTAAGGCCATACATGACATTCTATTTAAGCAGCACTGCCCTGCCTAAAATATTAAATAATTTCAATACTTAACAGGAAACTGCTCACAGCTTGCTAGTCAGTTAATGAGCAATTCCTCAAATTCAACAACTGCATCAGCTCTATTATCATCTGTTTAGTATTGGATGATTCCAGGAGGTCTCTGGCACAGCATAAAAAACACTTCACATTCAAAAACTTATTAAAAGGAGGTTCAATATGTTAAATTAGGCAGTAATTTCATTCCTGCCCCAGAAAAACAGACAAATGACATTTCTATAAATTTCAGTTACGCTATATTAATACTCAGCATTTTTGTGAATCAATATTCTTCTTTTTGATACTTAAAAAAGAAAGATGTTCATCTGGAATTTCATTTTTTTTTAGGCATGAATAGTCCTGTAAAACACACAGAAGTTCACATGTTATCAATAGAAGTCAAAACTGGGAATGAAGCTACTCAAGCCTACATAACATTTGAAAAATAAAGAATCTAATTTAAGAAAAATTAACTTAGAGTTTGACAAAATGTAATTGAACTATCTGGTAGTTTTTGTTACGTTGCAGGGTTATTTTTGTTTGGTTTTTTTTTCCTAGTGTTTAGTTCAATACAAATGATACTATAAATGTGCCTATGTTAAAAGGCATTCCAAATATCAGTCAGTCAACCTTAACTGGGTTTGTCTTCTATTATTATATAAGCCATGTTTTTTCTTAAGAAAAGTTTTCAGCAACAAATTACATGGAAGAGGCATTAATTTTTTTCTAGTTCAAGATACAGGTTAAATGTTTAGATTTCATCATTCTTATAATCCTCCTGAGCCACACAATTGTTCTATCAGATTTTGAAATACAGTACACTACAGACCAGAGTTAATTAGCTTTTCCATTCAATTTATGTGAAATACGTAACCAGCAGCTAGTTAAAAATGCTTTTCAGGAAGCCCCTTTAGTGTAAATGAGTATGAACTATGATTTTGCCACTTTAACCGGACAGTTGTATATTGTGTTATACACATGTTTATGTTTGATGCCAGCTGTATTAAGCATTTAGGTCTTACTTGCATTAAAATTTATAATCACATTAGTTAACATGCATTAAAACATGAATAAAGGTTTGAAAGCGTAGCTGGTGAATACTGAATAACTTCCAAAGACCATTTACATTTTAAGAAAAGACTGTCTACTTCTGGGAATAAAATAGGACTTGGCAGAAACCCCTCAGGATTCTGGTTTTTCCCTGCCAGTTACTGAAAATATGCATGTTTCAGTGAAGCAGGACACTGTTTCAGAACTTACCATACTAATACGGTATTATTTCAGAATAACTCAATTCTAGATCTTGTTGGACAAGAATTAAAAGGGATCAAAACTACTTTTACACTTCCTTGGCAAAGCAAATTAAAAAGACTGAGAGCTCCAAGGGATTATTCTCTGGAGAATCTGAAAGAACTGACACACTGCCATAGCTGAAGCATAGCTCTTCTGTTGAGGCTCTGCCAGGTAACTGACAGCGAGATGATGCTAGTGGGGATGGTGGCTTCCAATAATCCAAAGCCTTTTCTAGAGAATGAAGAGGGCTGGATGAGGCTGTTGAGGCTGGATGACTAATAATCCAGACCTGGTTTACAATTATTATATCTTTTTGGCAAGTTCTACGGGTTTTGTTATCTGCTTCAGGAAGTAGATCTGCAGTAACAGCTGCAGATCCAACATAGCACAATATGAAACACCACCAGGACCCTGGTGTCTACTCAAGGCAACAAGAAAAATGCCTTAAGACTGTCTAGTTTGTGTTTTTACAGTGTGATGTGAAGAAGGAAGCCTGTAGGGAAACAAACTGGGCAGAGGAAACAAGACATAGTGTAGGTCATCCACACTGCCTACTGGAGAAGTCTGAATATTACTTTTCATTATTAGGTTAGGTTTCATTTCAGGACAGATATCTTTTACAGACTAAAAAGAATCCTAAGAGCAATCTATCAGACGTGTAGCATGAGTGAAAGAGGAGCTGGAGCAAAACAGGGAGAAATCCAGCTTGAGACAGCATACACACACACATCAATTGTGTGACCTTCTCCCTAAATTTGTTTTCAGAAGTTGGAGGCATCACTCACGTAGCAATATGGAAGTTTTAGTATATAAACTGTAGATAGTATGAGAATGGGTGACCACTGACTAGTTAAAAGCTTCAATACAGTGATGTACTATTAGCTTTCATTTTGTTCAACTCTTAACATACTGAACATTCAGTATTCTACTCTGTAGTAGGCGTCCGGAAGATCTCGGATTGTAACGCGAGAGGTGAAGAGGAGGTGAGAGGTCTGGCACGGGGCAGAGATAGAGGAGGTGCTTATGCCAGCAAATATAAGGGCATAACATAAATAATAAGGGGGAAACGGAGACGAGGACGGAGACAGAGACGGAGATAGAGCAACCATCCACACCGTGTGTGCAGTGATCCTTTCCCTCGACTGTCGGAGAGCTGGGAGATCAGTCTGAACCACCACGTAGTGTTGCCTGCAACGGCAACACTACTCCAACTCACAAACAATAATCACAAAAATCCTTAATCCTATATTGTCTGCAAGACTTGAAAGCAGATTAAAATATGAAGAGCACCTCTGCAGAGGCACTGTTTCTACACATCTATGTTCCCAGTTTGCTTTTTTAAGGTTATGAATGTACTAATCTAAATTGGAGGGGGGGAAGTTTCCTTTTTCCTAGCATTGTTGTTTCAATTTAAGCATAAAACCTAGCATCTATATTAATTTAAAGATAGATAAAGAATGTAAATACAAAAGGCTGGTCAGGAGCAATGTCTAGGGTAAGTCTGATATTTCTTTCCATTTCACTTTAATGCATATGAGCATCACATTGCTTAGGATGTCTTCCTAGAAAAATGCTGGGGTGCTTCAGAGTTTGAAAATTGGACTGCCCACTTTCAGTTGTCATGCCCCATCCTGTGGCTTAATTTACCAAAACAAGCAGATTACTCGAAACTCAAGAGTCTATCAGCTTTCCAAAGGACCATACACTTATTAGAGAAGCCTTTGTGAGACAGAACTACAATATATTTACTAAATCAGCTCAAAAACTTATCAGGCTGGAAAAGATAAGTACATGCACACACTGACACTGTGATGGAGAGAAATGTTGAAGGGTGAGGGGAGCGAGACAGTGAGAAATATAAAGATAGCAAGGAAAGAAGAGTATAGCTGATCAGTCCTTGTAAGAGGCAGAAAAATAATTTCCACCAAAAAGTCACTGACTCAGCATAGGACAACAAAAACTTTGTGATGTAAAAAGTATTTAAAAATTAAGGAATGGCAGTGAAAGAAAGTTTACTTTCTGACACACTGCAACCAAGAAAAGGGAAAGAAAATAATAAATCTACCAAAAAATAATCCCCCCAGTTCCCATCAACACAGACTTCATGTGACAAACTGATTATTAATGGTACTATAAAATGATAGCGATAGTATCAAAATGAAGTGAAGCCTCTGACAACAACAGAGAACACATTCAACAATATTTATCAACAGTAATTAAAGTCTCTGAATGGTTTCTTTACCTAAATAACTCAAATACATATGATTTCATATGGTTTTATTTTGCAAATCAGTAAAACATTAAAGTCTCACAATTAAAGTTGAGCTTACTGTAGACAATAGAAAAGGCTGTCTACCAGCTATAGAAGGATTAATTTTTACACCGGCTATCCACAGCACGTTACAATCAAGGCCACGAGTCAAGATATTATTTTCTTTTACTGCCTCATTACAGTAAATACTTGTAATTTTCTTTCATTTCTTCTGAATTATAACGCCACAATGAGGGTATGCACAAGGTACCTGCTGACTCCAAATACTACAGTGACTTTGTTTCATGTGGAAAGCATAAGCACTTCTGTTTATTGTCTATACACACTGCACATTATTTCCCTGTCATGGTTGATTGCTAATGAATAGGATCCAGAAATAAACCTACAGTAAAAAATGAATTTACAATGCTAAATTTCATATTTCCTCTATTCTGTCTATTCTGCATCATTATTACCATCGTCTGTTGTGGCTAAAAGAGGAAAATAGCTTTTGATCTTAAAGATTCATAGAGAAAGGGGTTTTTGTTATTTTCCTTGTGGTTTTGGAATGGGGTTGTTTTTAAGTAATACAGGTAAAACTCTAAATTTCTATCAATGTCAAGATATTCATGCTTGTGGATGACCAATGCATTATGCCTCCTGCTTTACCTGACAACGTCCAGGACAGTGACACCAGCTTTAGTATGCTCTATTGCAATTTTTTTAAAACCTTGTTTTCAGTAACAGATATTATCTTTACATACAAAACACCCAGATACTGGCCACGTTCATCTCACAATAATATCCTCAGCAAGCACAATCAAGGTGCCACAGCTGGACCCTGATTTCACTGCTCTGCAGCCTGCTGAAGAGAATAAATTTTTCAAATGAAGGAAATGGTGAAGAGCAAAGTTACTGTAATTGTTTACTAGCAAGAGCATAGTAGAAATACAGACCGCAAGGCATAGGTCAGGGCAATTCCTCCTTTGTTTTAAGCCTCACTTCAGTCAAATACCACAAAGTCCAAGCTCTGCACCAAGGTGCTCTGCATGTCCAAGTGTCCTGCAGTAACGTAGGTATGTTTTGATGGGGTTTTTTTCAGGATAGATTCTGAAATCTGAACCACATCTCTACTTTATTTGCCAAGATTCTTTCATTTTTTTTCCATGTGAAATTTATTTCAAATGACTGTGTAACATATCATGTTATTATAAAAGATATGAATAGTCAATTTTTGATTGTCTAACCAAAACTCTTACTATGACACTCTTTCATCATTAGCTTCCCTCTCTTTCCAGTTTCAGTTTTACAAATTATGCTATAACTGCTGGATTATCATTACAGCGAACTCAATGAAGAAAAAAAATAACACTAATTATAGTACTAAGAAAACTTGGTTACTCTGTCTGATATTAAATTTTTAGAATAAAAATTCCCTGTTAGTTAATGGAGAAAAAGCAAATTTTCTTTGTTATTGAAGCATGCAAATATCTAGTCTGATCTCTTGTATTACCTCAGTGAATGCAATCCTGTTTGTTTAACAGAAGCCTGTCTTCCAGAAAAGCAATTAACTTTAAAATTTCAAGCAATAAAGATCTTGATAGTTCATGTCAAATACTTATCTCATATTTTACTAAAAATACAAGGCAATTTGTCAGAATTTAATTTCAATACATTAATACATTTCTCTGATAGCTTAGAAATATGTTTTAAGTAGCTGTTTTATTCCTCTGAAAGGATGTGTACAGAGCAGTAAAACCATCATTTGGTCTTGTTTCCAATAAAGTAAAGCAGACTGAGATCCTCAAGTCTCTCATTGTAACATTCTCCTTACAGCCAAATCATATTTGTATCTCTTCTGTAAATCTATCAGAAATTGTACAGTTGTCTTTCACATTCACAAAACCAATAAGACAAGGCAAGCACAAGACAGAGAAAACAGTGAAAGCTTCGCTAATAAGCACTGCCTTCTAGTTGCATAGCCCTTATCTAGATTTCACAGACTGGTAATTTGTATCTTCACTACAAGAAAAAGCTCAGTCACCAGTGCAGAATTAAATAAGTAATGTAGCAGTCAACTGTTAAATTTCAGTACCACCAATACTTGCTGCTGTTTGTAGGGCAATTAACCTGTATTCTAAATAACAACTCTTACATTAAGGTACAGAATAATGAGAGGTATATTAAGCACTGACTTCTCAAGAAAATGAAGCACATATTTTACATCTTCGTGGGAAGTAAATTTACTAATTTTATCTTTATCTAAATTACTAGCTGCTTCATGAGAAGACATCCTTGTCTCTGAAGATGAAGTACTCCGTTGGCTTTTTTTTCTGCAGCCATATACGAAAGATGTTCAAATATTGTAATAATTAAGTCCAGGGGCAGTAAGTATGCCTCAGATCAGGAAAAGTAAACACAAGCTCTTTCTCTTTGCATCCTCTTTTCAGGTAAATATTAGACTGGGCTGTGATGTGGTATGAGTGTATAAAAACAACAGCTGCTGCTACTTGCAAAAGTACTAGAGTTTCTGGTATGGTTTGAGCTGCCATCTCTAATCAGACTTGTGTGCTTCCTAACCTGGAAGGCTGCTGGAAGAGTAATGGTCTGTAGCCAGTTGGTATAATCAAAGTCTCTGTTATTGTGCAGCAGGGAGAGAGATAGTGCCAGATAAATTTTTGGGGTATTTTGGGAACACTTCTGTTCAAGTAACAGATTTCTCAATGTTATTTATTTTGCTGCCTCTTCCCTCTGTCCCCTGCCCTGGCTTCTAAAAGAACATATGATTTAAAAGACAGATAGACCTTCCTAAATTACACACTACTCTTGGGCACTTTGTATCTTGAAATAGCAGTTATCTGAGCTATTGGACTTCTTTTGTATTCAAAGCTGGACTTCTAACTAGAGAAGAATCATCTCCAGACTGCAGGTTACAAAAACCATTTACCTAGTAGGTTCTCAGGGTATGTTCATTAGCTATAGAATTACTCTATTAGCTACAGATTTCTACTAAATTATTTGATGGCATCATTCATGGTAGTGTATTCAACCTATAAAGCTAGACTAATCTGAAAACTCATTAATGAAAATACTTTTAGGTTTACAGTGTAGTCAAGCACCAAGAGGAAGCTGAGGAATGTTTTCCTCAACTCTAATAGTACCTCTCATTTTGTGGCCTAAACTTTATGTAGTTCATGAATGTGATTAAGTTCCTATTTTTCTGCCTTTACTACTGAAAAACAATCAGTATTATTATTGAGCAAGTGAATAAGAGCATTCTTCTGGGGAAGATAAGCCAACCAACTAAAGGGTTGTGATATTGTTTCTTTGCTCCAAGAGGCCTTTATTGAACTGTGCTCCAACAATGCTCTAAAATTTGAGCTGTGAATAGATTTGGGATAGTTCAGTTCCAAGTACTGCAAGTCGATGTGCACTGCTAGATGACCTGCCTATTGCTGCAACATATAGCTGTGCCGCTGTCAGTCACTACTTTCCCTGTGAAGCTACAGAAGAGAAGCGAAAGATACTTCCATGACAAAAAACTTGCTTCAAATGAACATGAAAACCATATATAGTATGTTAGATAAACAAGGTAGTAAAACAAGCAATGTTTTGAAAATTGAAGACCATTTTATTGAAAGATATGTAAATCTATAGAAGGAAAATACAGTGGTTGTTTATTGCTACTTGTCAGTTGGGATATTTTATAGTTAGGTTTACAGTAATAATTTATCAGTTAATTAGTTATAAATTTTACATGGATGCTACTATTGCTATTTTTACCTTAAAATGTGGGTTATCTTGTAATTTATATAATCGCAGAAAATATTCACGTGGTTCTGTAACTGAATAAATACTACTTATTAAAACAGCAAAGGCTGTAATTTGTCTTCCACTATCAACTTGCAATTCCTTTTTATTTCAGAGTTTCAGTAAAATAGTTCACTATGCTTATTTCTTCAGAATGAAAAGATAATCATTAACAGAAGTTATTCTTACACTGTGTGAAAACTCTCATGTATCCTTAAATGGGAAGTGGAAAGCTTGCAGTAGACAGAAGAGGAAAACAAGAGTGGTCAGACATTTGCAGCCCACAGAATAAAGTAAGGTAACACCATGAGAAAAGCAACAGAAACCAGCTGAGTTTCATTTTAGGCCTAGCTTCCCTAATGATATTAGTCGTACTAACTGTGAAATAGTCAATTTGTAGTATCCTTTCACAGCTTTAGGCTGAAGTCAGTGAATTCTGCTGATCATGATTCTTTCTCAACCCTGCTCCAAAAATCCTGTACTAATGTGTATGAGGGAGTTATCTTTTCAGAAGTGTTGAAACGCTGTTATATATAAATGTGAACTGATTTTAAAAAATATTTAAAATCCATGGACTACACAGATATCTGTAAGTTGGGCTTTCTTTCACTTCATCCTATTTACGGACATTAGTGTCTGGTCTGGGTGTCAGTCTCCAATCTGAAGAATTTGTCACTGACAATATGTACTCCACAATATGACAACAGTAATAACAAATCTCTAACTGGGAAGGATACCACATCCAGACCATCCTTGATTTCTCCTAACTGTTGGTTGTACCACAGCATCTTAGTGCTCTATTCTTCAGCCATAAGCTCATACAGTTCTGCCAGAATTGGAGACACCACTTTTGTAGTCCCCACTTTCTGGTCCTGTTCTGCCTATGTAAAAGAGGCTCATCCTGTTTTGTCAGATGTGCTGCCGTGCACCGTGACTCACTATGAGTCATATATATGAGAACTGACAAGTTTAGACTTCATATGCTAACTTGCTACTCCAAAACAGGTAGTGAACTCTAGACCTTACACCTCCCCATTTAATTTCCTCATGGATTGCTGTTCAGATGTTTCTTCTACAGCTATAGAAAACAAAAGTAAAAACCATCCAGCCTGGGAAAATATCTCAAGATAAGCAAAACAAACTCAATTTGTTCACTGCTGCATTTGGCACATAGTCATCTGCTCAGCGAGTGAACACACTGCCTCATCCAGAGTTAAATTTGTTCTTTTGTAGAGGACAAATGAAGACCATGGAACATTGAAAGTTTTCAAAGAACTTGTGTGAGGCTGTGTGATGCACAATGCTTGTATAGTCAATCTCCAGAGACACGAATTTTACTTTGAAAAAATGTCAGTGTCACTTGTAATGACAGCAGAAACTGTAAAAATCCCTAAATTTCATTGTGTTTCATCTGACTCCCTCTGCAGTAACTGCTTCTCCACTCTACAGATGCAGCAGTCAATGCATTTTTCAAGACCAATTTCAAAGCTCTGGAGACTCAGTATTTAACTAGCAGAATTCAAATTATGCAACTGACTCTACAGTGCTGATATGGTCATCTCCCATTATGAACTATGAACTCAGAATCTAACAGTATAAATTCTGGTAAAAGGTGGATTGCTTAAAATTACTTAGAAAACGCTAGAAACCTCCTTTAAAAAGCAAAGTGAAGATCAGAAAGATTAGAGATAACATGAAAGTAGACTGCAGCACTCTATGTAGTCAGTATGTGTGACTCGTAATTACAGAATCTCAAGTGCTGGAAAGAACCTTGAAAGATCATCTAATCCACTCCCTCTGCCAGAGCAGGACCACCTAGAGTAGGTCACACAGGAACACGTCCAGGTGGATTTTGAATGTCTCCAGAGTAGGAGCACCCATCTGGGCAGCCCATTCCAGTGCTCCATCACCCTCACAGTGAAGAAATCCTTCCTTGTATTTCTTCGGAACCTCTTGTGTTCCAATTTGTACCCATTGCCCCTTCTCCTATCATTGGACATCATTGAGGACAGATAGCCTGTCTCCCTCCTTCTGACACTTTCCCTTTACATATTTGTATACATTAATGGGGTCACCCCTCAGTCTTCTCTTCTCCAAGCCCCAGCTCCCTCATCCTTTCATCACAAGGGAGATGCTCCACTCCCCTAGTCATCTTGGTAGGCCTGCACTGTGCAGCAGTTCCCTGTCCTCCTTGAACTGAGGGGCCTAGAACTGGACACAATATTCCAGATGTGGTCTCAAAAGGGCAGAGTAGAAGGGGAGGAGAACCTCTCTCGACCTACTGCCCACAGCCCTTCTGATACACCCCAGGATGCTATTGGCCTTCTTGGCCATAAGAGCACATTACTGGGTCATGCCTGAACCAGTTAAAAGCAGAGTGACCAGAATGCTGACCAAAAATGTAGAAAAGAAGAAAGAAATATACTTCAACCTAGAGATCAGCCCAGGTGGAAAAAAATCTGGTTAATGAAATTCTATTTCTGAACTACTGAACCTCCATATCAAACTGATACGTACATATACCTTGCTAGCACAGATAGGAATTTTGTAGTGAAAATCCTTCAATTTATATCCCTGAGACCTCGAAAACAAGATGAAAATACAAAGAAAAGACACTAGGAAATCTTAAAGGAGGACAAAGGAAGACAGTACTTCTAAGAAACCTATAGACACACAATAGTTAATTTATCAGAATCTGTCAAACTGTCTATTGATTTTTTTATTTTTCCTCTTTCAACATGTGGAGATAGAAACTAATCCGAGGTAATAAGCATAAAACACTAAGCTCTGTAGGTAGCCTGAAGAAAAGAGACAAAATAAATATTTGTCCTGGTTCTTGTTTTCAGATCCTACCCCATAAACTAACACAAGATTTGAAGGAAGGTGGTCTACGTTATATCTCCTAATCTCTTTCAATTGCTGCCAAATCCTTGAAATAAAAAACCCCTTGGGGTTACACATATATATACCAACACCTATATCTATCTATATATACATATTTATATATATAAATGTACAAACATATATATTTACATAAAAAAACAGCTGAAAAAAGATGACTGACATATTGGAAATCTGAATTTTTCTTAAACGTGAAGTATTCATATTATTTGGTTCAACACTCATAATTGTCTTAACTCAGAGAAACAAAACAGAAGCAACAATTTCTGTAGAAATCCCATCTCAGCTTGCAGCTGAAAGAACAATATTTACTGAGTCACCTCTAATAACAACCACGGTCTAATTCAGTGGCCTTTTGCTCAACCACTTTCTCTTTTTAGCAGTCTGCATGACCTTTGGTCACAAGAGGAACCAGATCAATAGCATCAACATGAACTAATCCTCACTGAAGCATTTATTTCTTTTCTGTCCTTTGCTAAGCCAAGAAAGCAAGATTTGCCCTAACTCTCAAAATTATAAACCTAAAATGATAAACCTCAAGTTATGTGTCTAGACAGTTTAAAAAATAATCTGATTTTTTTAGAGCTAAGCAAGCTCAGTTTCCTTTGTCTACCGATCTAAGAACTTTTGAAGTCAGAAACTGTGTGGATTTAGTTTTTGCAGCAATTATCATTCATTGCACAAATGATGTCTAAATGACACACTGTTGTAACTGTCACAGGTTGCAAAATTAAACCCAAGTATATGTATGGAAACAAGAATCCAAGTTTCCTGAATTTAACCCTGACTCACATTTATTATTTGGTCATTCTATTGACACATACATCAAAAATGTTTAATTCTTATTTAAGAGAAATGTCTAAAAGTCAGCAAAATAGAATTATTTTGTAATTTTTTTAACTTGGAAAGCAAAGATATGAACAACATCATCGACTATACTGATGTTTGACTTAGATTTTTAATATCTAATTGCATATGTCATGTACGTTGGAGAGAAAAATTTATTAAAGTATGTACCAATTAATGAATGTATTCAAGAAGTAAAACCACATATATAGACAAAGTCAGATTTTTAATATAAAATCCCACACAAAATAGAAAAGTAGCTACATATTTATATGCAAGGTTGTAGGAGAACCTATTTTCTGTAATTTTTCAAATTGTATGTAGCCAAGATATTCTTTGTAACATACAAAAATGGTAGAACTCTGAGAAAACAGCTCAAAAGGCTTTAAAAAGTCATCTAGTCCATGCTCCTTATCCTACACTGGTCTAACTAATGTAAACAAAATTGTTAATTGGACTTCCTTACAAAATGTTTAAGCTACTGCCACTTTCTTTGGGGATCTGTCTGCTTTCTGGTGTTTTTCTCCATTTGAAGAAGTAAAGAAATAAACTGTTTAAAAGTGGCAGCTTAATTTTCTAAACTTTTAAGGATCTGGAAACTTGTAAAGGGTTTTCTTTGTCCATCTTATCACATCTTTAAATCCAGAATTAGCAGTTACCTGTTCTAACAGTTTTGCTCAACTAATACTGCAGCATTGCACGTGTGTTGTGTATGATGTCATCATTGGTAAGAGAATCTGCTGTGCACTCACCATGGTGATGTGAATATAAGCCAAAACACTATCTATAGACCCATTTCTGTTGCTGGTGAGCTAAAGGATTCAACATTACAATAGTACCGTAGGCAGACATTTCAAGCTCCAAACTTCAAGACAGAGTAGTTAACTTTGGTCCACAAAGATTAGGACTGTGAAGCAATATGGAAATGGTAAGAACAAATCAAAGGAAGAAAAGAGGTGAGAATTTGGGCCTTCTTGTTTTCTAGTTTATTACGGAAAGCAGCAGAGGGCAGACCTAGAACACTACAGATTTTGGGATTCCTAGAATGTTGTGGTTTGAGAGCTCATTCTAATAATATCAAGGAGTTAACCTAAATAGATGAAATAAACTAATAAAATCTACACGCTTTTTCCCCTAGAAAGAGCAGCAATTAAGGAAAAGGCAAACTCTGCATGTGCCTTTTAAGATGCTTGCCAAAATTTTGCTCATTTTCATTCCTCAGCTATTTAATAATTCAGGCAATACGTTGAAAGTCAAAATGTCCATTTACCACTTCTGCATTTGTATAAAGCATTAGTCAGTGGTTTTTAATCATGATACCTATATTTGGAACTGTCATTGTCCTCTCTTATTTTGCTGCTTTGAGGAGAAAGACCAGTGATAACAATTTCATGCTTTGAAAAGAAACATGCAATACTATCACTACATTGTGTAAAACTGTGAGAACATCTGTTTTAAATTTCATCCACATACCTTTCCAAAATGATGATTTATCCTCACACTCCAGTGAGCTGAAGCTACTTCTTAAATAGCTCTGCTAGTTCTATTCTGCTATTGGTTTCCATTTGAACGTGGGTTTCCCCCCCGCCTCATTCTTTTAAGATATCACTTTCAATAAATATCCAAGTGTTAAGGTTATCATTGTAGAACATAATAACATGTTGCTTTTTGCATGTCTAATTGCACATTTTGTAATTAAAGATGCATAAGTTTGAATTTACGGTGGATTTGCATGCAATACAGCAGAGGATAAACAAGCACATGATGCCATATTTCATTTCATTACAAACATCAATATTTGGGGATGCTTGAGTCAAGAATCTTCATTTATATAAGCTTTGATAGTGCCTTCACTTTAGCTTCTAATCAAGAGGGTCCATGCATAAGCTGTTCTAACAGGGCTTCTTGGAATATGCCCGAAAGTATTAAAAAACCTGCGAATCAGCCATTTTTTCTTCTATTTTCTCTCAGGAGTTAAAAAACAGAAGAGATCCAGTGACTATATTATACAGAGCCAGTATACATATTTAACTGGCAAATTAGGAATCTGGGGATTTTGTAAGCTTTCTTCATAAAGCCACTGAAGTTACATTAGTGCAACATCCTAGTCAGAAACTTCAGAAAGTCTTTGTGAGGGGGAGTAATACTTCCCCATCACTGGGAGTGGTTGGTTGAGGAGTTGGGATTCAGATGTAAGCAAACAGATGACTATTGAATTTAAAGACAAATAAAATAGAACAATAACTCAGGGATACTTGAGTAATTAAGATTATCACTCACCAAAATAATGGTGTCAAAAGTCTTGGTCAGCGTTTGGTTTACAGCTGTGGATGGCTACTGATGTCAGTTACTGCTGCATAAACCCTCACCTTGTTCCCTCTGCTGGCTTCATAGAGTGTAAGTGCAGGGCAGATCAAACGGTTGTGATTGACACACAACTGAATCTTATCAGCTTCCCTTGCTCCCTTGTGGGTAGGAAGCTACTGTCTGAATGTCAACAGATTGCTTCACTCTTCATTCTTCAACAGATGTCACCAATGTCCTTCTTGTCTCCTCTTTTAAGATGTTCAAACATCAGCCAGAAGGTACTGCTATTTAATTCCATCGAGACAGAAAACTGCAATAACTCATCCAAGATTTTTTTGGCTGCAAGTAGACCAAATGCATGCCTTGCAAGTCATGTAGTAGCAAGCTTGTGCTTAAAGCAAGTAGTACTCTTAAAAAAAAAAAAAAAACGCAATCCCCCAGTGTGCTTTTTGCAACATGTGAACACAGAGGAATATAGCTTATCCCGTACATAATCCATCAGCTAACTTTAATGGTGTTTAGGATACTGTGGAAAGAATGCTGTAAATTCAAGTAATTAAAGATCACCTCTCGAGTATTTCCAAGAGAAAGGATTCAAATTCTAATGGCAGATATACGCATGACAATCTTTTATTTTAAACTCATGGCTTCATGAGTTATATGCTGTTCTTATTACAATAAAAATTATTTTACCAGTCTCTCTAACTTAAGTACTTTACTAGATGTAATATCACTGTTAGATAACATATACATATATATATATATATATATATATGAACAACAGTCAATTCATTATACACAAACTCACTGAAAGAACTTTTAAATGTTCCCCTGAGTCAGGGTAATTGTGAGTGATGCATCGAGATATTACAGCTTGCCTATAAGTTTGCATTCTGCAATTGTGCAACAGAACTCACTCTTAAACTCTAGAACATCAAGGAATGATACTAGTTTTAAACTCTAAACTTTATGGCCTCCATAGAAAATGTTTAAACAGAATCTCAAGAAGCCATTCTAGTACTAAGAGTAAAAATAACCCAGCTTCATTTTGGACTGTGGCAATTTATAAATATCAACTTCTAGAGTATATTTTTGGTGTTATTAAATTTGATAATATCTTGCTCGGAAACAGCAAAGGAAATAGCTGCACTTAATTAAATTATTTGCTAGCAGGATCTTTAGAATATCTTCAAAAGGCAAATGAACAAATTACTGGAAAATGCAATAGCCTTCCTGATTTCATATGTGATGATTTGTTAATGATTACATTAAAAAGAAAGTAGTTCATAATGAGTTTTTAAGGCAGAAGGGGATTATTACAGTGAGATGATTTTATATTTCACACGATACAGGTCATAGGTTTTTGTTACGTGGTTCTTGCATTACTGTGATTCTGTTTCAACAGGTTTATGCAAATTAGAAAGCGATTTAACACTATGTTAAAGATGTCAACTCTTAGAACTGTCTTATAAAGCTATCTTCAGACAAAAGCTGTGCATGAAGGTGGTATCATTCTCTTACTTGATACAGAGAAACACATGCTTCCTACTGCCTCTTTTCTTAAACCTCAAGCCCTGCAGTCATACAAAACTTTGACATGGAAGGTGGATAGCCATGTAAACGTAAAGTCACTGCCTCAAACAGAAAACACCTACAATCAAATTATTTGCTACTTTCTAGATATTTCCTGCTTTTTTTTTTTTGTTTATGGAAAACTACCCAGCAGTACTTCATCAGATAAATAATTTTTGGAGAGATAAATTATAGTTAAAAATTAATGAAATGACTACTGGGTGAACCTTCCAAACTAGGAAGTGGAACACACTTCAAAATTTATATGGTCCTTTAGAGTGGATGTATTGCATATCTCTGTATTGAGAAACATACCTAACTACTAACATGGCAAATTTTTCAACTAGTGAGGATGACCTTCCTACACAGATGTAAGGCAAAGCTGTCAAAGTCCACTCTGCAGAGATCATTGAGTGGTCCCAAACTGCCATTATTAGTATGCATTGCTAGCCTGACAAAAACAAAGGTATTGGATAATTTAACGAAGTTCTGTCTTCAGAAATGATGCGTCTAGTGAGGCTCCACAGAGCTGCAGAATAAATCATGGTTATTCATACATTTCATGAGTAACTTGATAGTTAAACAAATGTTGGTAAAATCTGCAAGTAACACAAAGGAGAAAAGTCAGCCCAGACGAATTCAAGAGCTCATGTTCCAGGTAAACAAAATGGAGGACTAAACCCTGAAAAACAGTGACTAAGTAGGATTTAAGAATTATAACACATCAGTAATTCATTATTAACTACTTCAAATAACAAAGGCTACTGCGGCCTTTAGATATGTGACAATGAAATCAGACACAACATGACAAGAGCTAATGGGATGTTGTGGTATTTCCAGACAAAAGAAAGAATGGACAAGAAAAGAATCAAGAAAAAATAGAGTACAAAAGCTATCAGTACTGTTTATCAAAAAGAAGAGTGAGATTATTTGCTTATTGTCTATGAATCTGCCTCAAGAAGAAAAAAAAATAATACTACTAAGGAGATCTTTAATCTGAGAAAGCTGTAGTAAGAAGCAATTTCGGACAGCTGGTTGTGAAAAATAAGCAATTTGGATATATTTATTGGATATAAAGAACAAAGACTTGGGTGGGTTTTTTTTTAAAATAACATGAGTAATACTGGAAATCAGTGAGAAAAGGTGAATTGTGAGTTTTGTGTCTTTACATCAAGTCTTACATCTTACTGATAAGGTAACAAAAATAAATAATAAAGTATCATATGTTTGTTGATAAATGTGATATTTCATTGACAAGATGAGAAAATAGGAAGGGTACCAAAGATCATGAAATGTTTGCCTAACAAATATCTTGTGTAACATTTAAAATTAATGTATTGGTGGCTTTAGTATTCTTACAACTGTAAAATAAAAAAATCATGCTGGACAACAGCAGCTGGCTGATAAACCAGAGGAAGACAGTTTTTAGCTCAGGAGCCTGGTCCCAGAAGAAGGCCCCAATGACTTTGCCATTTTTGAGATAACTCCTGGTGTATTAGGTAGGTGCCTTTAAGTAGCCAGATTGCCTCATTCTGACAACTCTCAAGAAATGCATTTGTATCTACTGTTTAAATCCAAGGGAATATAAATGCAATAGACGGATGTGGAAGTAATCCAAAATCTAAGGAGCTCTTGGAAGGCTGATTATCACATCTTCTCTGCTCAGTAAAAGAACACCCAGAAGCAAAGATAGGAGCAGATTCCTTGATGATCTTTGTGACATAATTCTTACTTAGCTGTTTTAAGAGATGTGTTTAGCTTATTCTGGGATCTAACCAGGAAGTAGTTCAGAGGGAGGAATCTTCCAAAAGGCACCCTCCATAGACAATGTGAAAAGGCCATGCCTAGTTTGGCTTCTTCTGCCTTATAAAGAATTTCAGTTCCGTCCCCAAATATTTTTCATCCTCAAATATCACTGCATTCCTAACCTATTCTGGAGCTTATAAGATGCATCCTTTATCTCATGTTATTAAAACACCGTGCTTAGGTCTGAAATACAGCCCACACTTTATTTCAGAGGCTTTGAAGTGAAATGATAAAAAAAAATAAAAAGAAAAATTCTGCGTCCACAGTGAACTCTGGTCAAGTGCAGTGGGAGGTGACCTCTCAGGAAACAGAAAGACCTGTGTAGCTTTGAGGTAAGAGTTCAACAAGCATTCCCTCTGTTGGACACATTTTTGCATTGCCCATACATCCTCTGAGCATGGGCAACTCACAACTAAAAAGTAAAAAAAAAACTAGATGGGGAAAATTTGAAACAGATTAAGAAATTCTGTCATAAAGAGTGGCTGGGAAAAAAGATAACAAGTAATTAGGTGCAAAATACAATGCTGTTCATAAATCCTGAACTTAAGTTCAGCTAACTAAAATCTTTGCTTTACTATTAAAGCCTACAGAGTGATAAAAGCAAGATGAACTATGGTAAAAAAAAAAAAAAAAGCAAGCTAAGAATGCTCTGCTTCTAAAGATTAAGGGAAAAAATAACCCTCAAGGATTTTCTTCTATGAATGTTTAAAAAATTGTCTAAGAACCTAAGGGCTGTAGAATCCTTTTCCAGGATTGCAAAAGGTCAGTGGAGGAACTATGTAGCTTGTTCAAGCTTTTAAAATATAAGTATAGATGACAAAATCTTTCCCTGGCTCCAGGAAAACTCTGAAGTATAACAGATGTCTATCCTGAACATGTTCTGATTCACCCCCATATATCTCTCATATCTTTACAGTCTAGAGGGCAACACACAGCATATAAATTGGCTTTCCTGCCAATGCAATGCAGGTCTTTTCTCTTACGCAATGGGAAACTGCTGTCTTAGCTACACACATCCAGCATTCCAAGGATGCAAGAGCATGTACTCAGCAAGCTCCCTGGCAGTCATTTGAAGCATAAAATACAAGCATTACACAGGTAATTTAGTACCTTTCAACTATTAAAGTTCAGAAACCTTCCAGTGCTTAAGAAACAAGGTTTCAATATTGCTTCAGCATACCATATTTTTTATTTTTTAGTCAATTTTGAAGTTAAAGTTCTCATAGTATTTGCTCTATTCCATGCATTTTTTTTCCTACAATGCACATGTATGTTGCACAACTGCTATGCAGATATTGTTTGATTTCATCTTTGTTCAACTGTAAAATTATGCCTGGCTGATAAAACACACCTGCTTTTATATAAATTCAAAAAAACCCATTTTGATTGAGAGCTCTCTCTCTATATATGAAAGATTTCCATCAGTGATAATGAAGCTGAAACATGGAAATACAAGGAATAGAAGGTCTAAGAGTAATATCTGGATGTTATAAAGCATTCTAAAACTCAGTAACTCAAAGAAGAGCAAATTGTTAAGCATAAAATCATACTCACAAGAGGAAAGTGTGCAGTTTGAGATAGAGAACAGAGGAAGAAAAAGAGACAGAGCAAAGACAGAATTGTAACACTTCACTTTTCCATAGCAAGCTATCAGTAATACAGTAAGATCTGATGGAATTAGCTAAATAGAGTAAGGAATAGGTTGACTTGTGAAAAAACATTTTGACTACTTGAATGCCACATAACCTTAGATTTCATTCTAAAGTGCACCTGCCTTACCCACCGAAAGTGATTTTTTATCTCTAGGCTTCATGCAGATCATGCAGCAGCCACTATCCTGTCAAAACTGAAGAGCAAATCTCTACATGGCTGACTTCCCTTTTTTTTTTTGTACAATTATTATCACCACTGACCACACAGCAGCTGTAAACATTTTGTACACATTCAATATTTGCCTTGTGGGAATTTTCTTAAACTGATTCAGAAATGATGTCAACAGTAGTTCAGTTCTGCTTCTAGTAGACTGCAAAATGTTGATGCTTTGATGTACATGACAGTTCCTCAAAGTACTGCAAAATGAAAGGGTATCGAGTGAGGAGGATGGAAAATAGATACTCAGGCAAATACGAAAATCATGGAATAAGTTACATTGGAGGCTTTGGATCACCTGTATTAACTGATGGGATTAAAACAACATAAAGTAAAAACGTGTTTTAAAGGATTTATACAAATGACTGTCAAAGCTAGGAAGTGTATAGCCATATTCTCCCATAACATCTAAATGTGAAATTTAAAGTTTACAACTATTATATCATTTAAAACTAATTAATTATGTAACTAATGCAGACATCACTCTTTGGAAAATGATAGCAAAAAGCTATCTGGAGTTTTTTATTACTTATATAGGTATTCTTCTAAAATGTAAAAAAAAAGTGAAATGCTGACACAAGGATGTCTCTTCTACGTGGAAGTTCAGATTAAAAAAATAGCCATCCTACATCCCAAGAGAAGCTGCTGAAAACAGAGACATTTCTCATTGAGTTTTGCAGCTTTCAGTGACCAAGCAACATATCAATAAAATCTAGACTGTTAGTTACATAATTGCATTTAATCTTTTGAAATATCTTATTGTAATTCAAACTCTGTGACCTTACTCCATCTGTCTTGTTTGTCTGATCTTTCTGCTTTACCTTTTCATTTTGATGGTAAACCATGTCAGATGCCTGCCAAATTGAAAATCAGTCTAGTTAATATCTCCAGTTCATCCATAACACCAGACGTTAAATAATAAAAGAGAAAATCCTACTGTGTGGTTTCATGAGTGTTCTAAACAAATTTAAGTCCAGACTAACCACAAAAGTGTTCCTGACTTTCCCATTGCTGCCCTTGGAAAAACAGTCCCATCTTCCTTGTGCTGATGTTATGGCTTATTCTACTGCTAGACATACATAGTAAATGAAATTAAATTATATTGGATTTCTTGAGTTGTTGTTTCATAAAAGAATTCGACCCATCTGCCTAAATTGACTATAAACGTAACACAAGGTATCCAGTTTTTAAAATAACCTGGGTGGCTTTTCCCACTAATTGCTTTACATTATTTAGCTTGACTTTGGCATTTTTGTTTCTAATTTCAATTAGTTTCTGTAGATTTTGGAATTACAGTAGTATTAAATTGCTATGTGACAATCAAAAGTGCAACTGTCATACTTAATATCAGTTTATATTAAAAAGCAAAATGTCAGCAAGTAAAATGAGCAAGTGATTCTATATTAATCTTATTTCCTGTTTCTAATGGTATTTTACAAAGGAAAATACTGTAAATTAATACCTTGTCTAAAGGAGAGCATACAAACAGAAAAACATCCTTATATTTTGTCTTATTCCTTGCACTATTTGCATCATTGCAGAAAAAAAGTTTTTTGGTGAAGAAGTTTCAACAAAGAGATTTATAATCATTCAATACAATAAAACTAATAATGTGATTAGATCTTCAAACAAAACTTTCACTTGGCTTATGGATGAGAGAGATCTGAAGCTTCAGACAAATATATAACCGATCATTCAAATTTTAATGGCTGAAGAATTAAGAAAAATTTCTTGAAGTATTTAAAGAAAAATCAACTTTATTTAATGTGCGAGTTATTGCTGAACACCTTAAAGCTGCAAAGAAGAAAACACAATTTTTGTTGCAAGTTGTTTTCTTCTGCAACTTTTAGTTTAAATGAATCCCAACAACTAGAGTTCAAAAATTGTATCAGGTGTGTCAAGTAACTACATAGGAGAACTTTTCTAAGTTTGAATATTCACTGTGGCATAGTATAATCTGGATTACATTTCAAAATTGCTTATCTTGGGTAATTTTGATCCTGAATTTTTAATTGTAAGAGAAATACAATTACAGGGCAAAAGATCTGGTTCTGCATATTCTTAGGAACTTACTAAAGTGAAATAATTTCATAATTTCAGTGCTTTTTTTCTGACCTTCTCTGTAGAGATGTCAGAAAGGACCCCTCTTAAGCTTTCCCACAACACATAGAGTGGGGAAAAAAGAAGAAGATAAAAAGAAACAAATGGAGAAGATCTAATGTGAGAAAGTGGTGGTGGAAAAGACAGTCCCAGAAACTGACTTATGCAACAACCCAAAAACTTATTAAGGCACGAATCCTCAAGACGTCCAGGAGTACAGATGATCAAATTCTGAGAGAAGAATGATTACAGATAAACAAAAATATGTCTTTTACAACTTGTTCTGAATAAATGTTTGCCCGTGGTTGCAAGTCAAGAAATTATTGCCTTAAATGGCTTTTTGATGTGGATATAAAAAAATAAATCTGCATCAAGATTCTTCCAGTGCTGCTCCTAGTATTTTATCATGGGACTGCACTTCCCCTCCACAAGCCACTTCAGTCTGATAAGTCATGAACAAGAGATGAATAAGAAATACACAAGGCTAGGTCTTGGAAGGAAAAAAAAATCTAAACAGCTGTAGAAAAAGAGATTTCTAGTCCAACAGATTTTTTTTTTTCAGATTTTAATAGCTGCAAAGGGTTACTTTTCTTTTTACAAAACAAATTGCATTTAAGTGTAAATTCACTTCATAAATAGGAGGCAGAAGTGCGGAGATCCAGTGAGGCGCTAACCAAGGTAACTCACATGTAAAGTACTTCTTATGATGCATTAGACATGTCAGCACATTTCTAGGCTAAGAATAGAGTGGAATAAGCCATTCCTCCTCCTTCTTTTTTTTCTTCTTTTTTTTTTTTCCATGAAACTAGATTAGAATTCATATTGCATGTTATTCATGCAACTAGAAAACTAGTCTTACATGATTTTGGTTTTACTGTTTTTCTTTGCCAAACTGTCTAAAATCAATTAAGGTGACACATTATGAAAACTATTGTGTATAACAAATTCATAACTTCTAGAGCAGGAGGAGCACTAATTGCTCAAAAGGTGCCTTAAGCATTTATAAGTTACTGTAAAGTGTGAAAAGAGTACAACCTTAAGCTTCAAAACGACAATCACACAGTTGGCAAAGATGTGACTACAGGTCATGCAGGTAATTCACAATGAGCTCACGAAGCTCAGTTATTGTAATAACAGCATCTACAGCAACACAGCCATCAGTATGGGCTGACTTTCCAACACGCAGGATTGAATTCATTCACTGAGTTTTTTCCTACCACAACTGTACTCCAGGAAAGCAGCTTTGGTAGGCCCACAGCTGGTAGAATCTGCAGTAGCACCACACCACAAGAAGTTTCAAACTCTTTGTGAAGACTAGAAAGAAAACGTACTTGAAAATTAAAGAGTATTCCAACAATCTCTGGAGACTTGCTGATGAATTCGGAGAACAACTGAAGTCATATGAAATTTATTCTCTTCTTCCTTTCATCTAGTCCAATGCATTAAAAGAACTTAAAAGTAGGACCTTTGACTTTTTAAAAAACTACTTTTTAAAATGTTCCATCATTAGCAATTGCTATAGCTGTCATTCTTCAATAGCAAGTAGAAGAAGAAATTGTTCCCTTACTTTACGACCATCAAATCTTCAAGCTCTATAATTAACACAAATTATTTATTGAGTTTTGTATACTTGCAAATACATTGTGTTCAGCTACAAATATCAGTGTATAGGGCCAACATAACCTGCTGCAAACAGTAGCAAAAGAAGGTCACAGCTCTGCAAAACCTGGCAGCTCTTGCAGATGAACAAATGGGGTATCTTGAGAAGTTCTGAAATACTGTAGAATGAAAGGCAACTATCAGACCTGGGAAACTTGCAGGCGCAAAGTAACATACAGAGGAGTGCTCATCAGGCAGGAGTAAGAGAATCCTGGGTTTTAATGTGTGTATCTGCTAATACTGAGAGGATGCAATAAAGTGGCTGCAGATCTGTGAAACTGCAGAAATACCTCATTATGTGGAGACCAAGAAGTCTGAAGATGCTGGCACTGAGTATTAGACTTTCCTGCAATAGGCAGACAGTATTCTACAGCAGAAGACTTTGTGTCCTCACCCTGAGATGCTGTTGTTTCAGCTTCTCTTTCTCCTGGTTATTTTGTTGAATCTCAGTGGAACAGCCAGATGGACACCACCAGGCTTCTGGGTCCAGGAGTTGTGGCAAACACTGCATGTTCAGAGCCACAGAAAAACACCTACTGGTTTTCTAAGGTTTTTCAGAATGTGAGTGCAGCAGAGTACAGGAAGCATTTCAGGCTTTTGAGATGTGCACTACCTGGTGGCTTGATGTGATTTAATGGCAGGGGAGGTTGCCCAAATGATTAAAATTAGTAACAAAACACAGCTGGAGACAAGAAAGCAGAGGAAGACTTGTCTGTGAAAGTTTTTCCTTTAAGGTGATTCACACTGAGTAGCTTAAGGACTCTGGCTATGGCAGCAGTAGCAATGTGCTACTGAAGACTCAAGTCTGCATGTATGCATTAATAATTTCAGTGAATGCTTAATGATTAATCCTGCCTCATCCTTCAGAGAGAAAAGGCATGGAAGCAGTGAAAAAGGAGAACCTGGAAACTTCCCATTCCATGTTTGGGAGAAAGATGGTAAGAGAAACCAACAATGGGACTCTCCGGTATGGACAATAAAGTTGGTGGTTGCTTGAACCCATAAGCAATAATGTTTAAAATTTCTTACTGTGATTGGAATCAAAGGAGCATTAGTGAGATAAAAGAGAAATTTAAGCAGAGTTTTTAAAATATGTAGGCTTACAGAACCTAAAAACTAATACCCAGATAGATATCAAGATCTAGTTCTGTCTGCCTGAGACTTTGATATTCTGATACACAGTCCAAAAAAAGTTATTCAGCCTTTTATTAAGTGGGTTATAGTTTGTAACCATATTAAAAGAGATGGACTCATCAGCTTTTTTCACTTACAGGGATACCACTATTTTTCTAAACTGTTAGTGTTCTGAGCAATTAAGATCAAGACTGAAGACAGGTGGTAATTTTCCTGACAGGTGGCCACATTGCACAGCATTTTCCAAGATCCCACTCCCCTCCAAATGCAAATGCAATCTGGAAGTTTACAACTGCCAAGAATTATCTTCTTTTCTTCTCTCTTTGTGTGTATGCTGTTTCCTTTTTTCCTCACTTCAGATAGGAACTAAAATAACTCACAGTGACGCACACTTGGGCAATGAAATTTTTACAACCTCGTCTTACATTTGACAAACGTGCACACTGAATCTATTTATCCTGAGATTTTATATAGCATTTCTGTATATAGAAAAACATTAAACAAATGCCTGTATAGGCCATGAGAGTGCTGAAAACCTGACTCAGAATAATTTCCATGTATGCTACATATGCCATTCGATGATGGTAGTATGTAATCTAAAACCTCAAGCCTCAGCAACAGTATGGGGAAAATACGTATATGGGGAAAATAAGATACAGGATGTAGTTGACTTATCCTTAATGCATTACACTGTCAGGTTGCTATTACTGTAGCAAAATGCAAAGCAGTAAGGGAATCAATCCTGAATTTCTTATGATCTGGAAGACAACACATAGGAGTATCATCAGAAACATGCACATAAGCTTCTGGGATAGATGCCATTGTGTTAAACAGCTTGTAGTTGAAGTTCCAGCTGGGAAATCAACGAATCTATGCTGTTTAACATTCTGTCATTAAAGACTAGGTCAAACCACTTTATCACTCAGTGCCTCAGTTTCCTCATCAGCAAAACTGGGATAGCTCTAATATCTATTTTAATCACTTTGATTCCTGATGATTACAGACCTCCCTAGGAGATACTGCTTTTCCCCCATACTATAGTGTTGCTTTTTGTAGTTTTAATTCACATTGGTATAGACTATAAAATACTGATTTAGAACCACCTATCTGAAAGTCAGTGCAAATCTGCAAATGCAAAATGGAAGCAGTAAAAACTAATGAATTCTGTCCTCCTTTACATGCAATGCATCTCAAGAGTGTTTCAATTTCCTTTTAAAAAAAATGACTAAAATCCAACAGAACTATATGTTTTGCTGTAATTTGCTTGGTGTTACACCCATTGATGTTTTCAAAAGTCCCTAGAAGCTGAAATTCACTTCAAGTAAAAGCTATGTTACCTATTAAACATGATGGAACCAATAAGGATGCTGTTTTTCATGCAAAATGTAGAAGAATATTTACAATGGAGACGTTACAATTATAAGAACAGTTGCTGGACTAACAGTCCAAACTTCTTCATAAAACCCAAGGTTTATTACAGTTCCTTGGCCATTATCACAAAAAAGCAAATATATGTTCTTGTTCAAACATTTTATTTTCTTTTAATGAGGAGAATAAAACCTGAGGGAAAAAGCAGTGAAGATATGTGGAAAGTACAACATTCATCTAGAATGACCACATTGGAAATGGCAAACTCACGAAAGAAATAAGTACAACAAAATTTGATGAATCTCCTGGGTTACCTGGGGCTAAAGGAAGCAATCAAACAAGAATATTAAAAAACGTAATTGTTTGTTTGATTTAGCTTTTAAGAGAATGTACTGGAAAAGTATCCTTTATGTACACTCTTTTTTTAATGTGTGTGTTAGGTAATACTATTAAATATGAATATATCAGAAACATCGGTACAGTAAGCAGATAATAACATCCTAAGTAAGTTACTGGTAAGTTTAGATGATATTTATATCATGTTTTGGAAGAAGCATAGAAATGAAAGAGAACAGATGCTAGCAACCGACCTCTTTCAACTGCATGGACAAGAATACATACTTTTAAAAGCTACTTGAGATGATCTGGGAAATTACAACCTTATACCAGCAGCTTGCAAATTTCTTTAAATTAAAACAAGAAAGATAACAATAAAGTATTTAGCCTAGTTATTATTCCTTAAAAATTAACAATGATTCCCCCAAAAAAGTTCATGTGATAGACCTAAGAAAATTTGATGAAATAACAAGATGTAAAAAGTTGGCAAATTCAATGTAGAATGTAGAAGAAAACCAAAACAATTGCCTATGCATATCAGGAGGATCTAAAATTACAGCAGGAATTCCAGGAAGAGATCTGTGAATCCCTATAACTAACTGTATACGATTGTTGATGAATACAATTGTTGCAATAAAAAAGCCCCATGAGAGATCCTATATGCTTATGAGCTTTAACCTGACATGAAGATTCACAGCTCCTGAAAAGATAACCTTACAAGATTCTGTTGATAAAAATACCATGCCTAAATTTCCAGAATCATGTCTGAGTAATAACTGCAATGAGCAGTGACAACAAGGCTCCAGGGCACACACACCATGATTATATAACCACAGATTGACTAGAACTAGTGAAAAAAAGACAGCATCATTTCCATGGACAGTATAAAAATACTCAAAAATCACTTGATGGTGTTGTAGTTGGACTTGCAGTTGGTTGGTGAATAAGAAATTTTCTAAATATTAACTTAAGAAAGTTTATAAGTGAAAACTGAAAGGTTTTCCATTTTTTTTTTTTAAATCAAAGATGCTTCCCCAAGTCTGCTGCTCCAAAAAAGTTCTGCTGATTCTTTGAGCAACTTGACAATAGCTAGTACTAAATTCTCAAACTACGTAGTTTAGGTGAACTTTTTTTGGTATGATCCATAGCACTTAATTATTTCACAATCAGCAACATGGGCATATTAAACTTGATCATCAATGGTTTTGATACTAAGTTTATCTTCGTTTATATCAGTTCGTCATAGCTTCATGGCCACTGACAGCCTTTCCCTCATAATTCTTGCTGGAACTATAGACAATTCTAGCTCTTTCTAGTCCCTGTTAAGGAAGAAAAGGAGAAAGCAAAAAGGAGAAATACTGAATTGAACCTTGGACTCTAAAGGTATCTCTAACAAACAGGATGATAAACAATTATAGTTTTAATTAAGAACGTGAAGCTCCTAATTAAAATGGAAGTAAATTGATGGTTTTAATAGGTTTGTCTATTTATAAATCAGATCTTATTTGAGAGATACTTTATATAATCTGTGTTATTCTGAAATTTAGCTAATTTTACATGCTGATTAATTAAATATTTGCACTCATGTTTTGAAACACATTTAAATACATTTAAATCAAGAAAATAAGTTATGATTCCTATACTAGCACAAAACTAACTCTAGTTCTTAGAGAATTATTTACCATATGAGCACATTAAGAAGTGTGAAAGGAATGTTAAGGACTGTATATTAAAGCCAAGAATTAAAAAATATAATCAACTGCAAGAGTTAAATTTGCATGTACAATCTTGATTGGCTATTCCACTGTGTATTAATACTGATACTGATGCCAAGATATTATAAAAAAATCCAGAATTGCAATATATTTACGCAGGGTTGAAGTTCTAAAACACAAGATACTAGTCTTTCATTGCCTGTCCTCTGCCAAAGCACAGACCTTCTAAAACTAAGAGCTGGTGATCACACAGGTGAAGTTTTAAATATAGGAAATATGAGAAACAAGGACAGACAACGTATACTTGCTTGACTGCTGATTCCTGAGGGCTGTTCATATCGGCCTATAATATGAACCTCACCTAGTTGTGCACAAAGACAAATCAGTAGCCAGACAATTGTGAGGCACGAGTGGAATTGTTGTTTCTAGATAACAAAGATGACACAAAGCATATAGATGGTGAACATTTTTTATGACAGTCTCTATCATTCACAAGTTTTACCTGTCCTGTTAGAAACTGTACCATATTATCAAACATGCTGGAAGATGGCTTTTATGATTTCTCAGTTGCCAGCTTTCAGGATCCTATTCCAAAGAAGAGAAGTAGAAGAGATCTTTAAACTATTCGGTATTGATGGAATCAGTGCTCACAGTTTTGGTGGATTTTTCTCTCACAAATAAATTTATCTGTACCTCATTCCTCTCTAGGAACAACTTTCAGTACTGTAAGTTTCAAACATGCTAGGGAAGGCAGAACAGCCACTTTGACTCCTCTGCTTTAGAAGCAGGCAACCAGTTAGAGACTTTCAGGAAACCATCAAAATATTTTCTTTTTTTCCTCATGATATAACATGAGTCTTACATGATAGAAGATAGCAAAACAAATACAAAGATTGCAGTGGTTCAAAGAGGCTGCATTTCATTCTTTCATCTTCATTTCCTCTAAGTAAAATATCTGTGCTTCTTCCGTTCTCTACAGCACAGAGCATGGGAAAGTAGACAGCTCTTCCTCAACAGGTCCAGAAGCATAAGGTTGGTAAAGAATCCTGACAGCAGCAGAAGCAAGAGAGAAGAGAGGACAGAACTGATGCAGAGCCAATGGAAAATGAACTGAATGTGCATACTTAGTTGTACTGTACTCCAGTTAACTCTATATATCAGAGTTTCATTGGTTAGGATAGGAACTTAGAAGAAAAATGTTCACACTTACTATAACGTCTCTTAGTATCTTTCTGTGAAGCCCTAGCTTGCTAAAATAAGCAAGCCCTGACATTAGCTAGCTAAAAGAAGCAAGTAAAGTATGACATGCTACTTTCTTGGTCAGTATTACATTAACTAACAGATTTGAAGACAGAAGATAATTATTCCTTTAAACAAAACTACTAAGCACTTTTAGCGTTTTTCTGGCCTCTCCTGTAGCACAGGTTGTAGCCCACTTCAAGGAATATGTAGCATATGGCATTATTTGTATTACTTTAAAAATAATTTAAACTTTTTTTTTAACAACTGGAAAACATCTTGAGTCCCTAAATTGTTTGGCAGCGGTGAAAATTACACTGTTTTATTATTGCACGCATTGATTTCCCTTTGATTCAATTTACTCTTAGAAGAAATAGAGAAAGCGTCTTTACTCTAATAAAAACTCTTGGCCTACTGAAGTGACTCTTCTATTTTGAAGTACAAAAAGAACGATCTCTAAATTAAAACTGAAGGAATCTACAAAATGAAACAGTTTTTCATTGGTATTTCCTTTCATTTGAGAGCAACTGTAAGCTACAATCTTTGGAAACATAGGAGAACACATTCTGAGGGATGATCCTCAAAGGAAAATTGGCTTCTCCTGATGTTTCAGAAAAGGCTCGAGTTTCTAACTTTGTTTTCTTTCTGGCTGGGACATTCTACGTGATGGAGCTGGAAATTTGAAAAACTTATGGTCCAGATGATGGATTTAATTTAGATGAGTTTACATCTGAGAATAGCTATTCTTTCACTTTTTACAGACCACACACTGCAGAGGCATGATCAAAATGCACAGGATAATTCACAAATATTTGTAACAGTGCTCATCACTCTGTTGTGAATGTATTTAAAGACTTCCTGTTTCTATAGTATGAAAAATATAATTCTCGTAATCTTAGAAGAATTTTATGACCACGCATTGCATTTTATAAGACTTAAACAACAGGAACCAAGTTAAAGGCTCTATTGATTAAAGGCCAAAATACTTGACAAGGCAAGCCTCAGGGCTTGCTAAATATAAGAACTTTTCTCTCAAAAAATTATGTTTAGCAAATTTGAAGTTTGCAAGTACCTCTATTCATCATAGTTTCTCGTATTAATGAAAATCTGTACTTAGAAAGCATGCAAATGCTGCCCCATTAAGAGTTCAGGATTTCTTGCATATAAAAATAATGAGGAAACAAAACCAAAAAGCTACTCTGCTTAAAATAGAAGTGCTATGAGCACAACATCTTGGCCAGACACTTCTTAAAACTACAATAAATCTTAATTCTTTGAGTTCAGAAGGGGAGGACATGGAGTTTTGGAAGAGAAGGCAAGACTCGTTAATTAGACATGAAACAGGAAATCAAGGCTAGTACATGTTCACTTGAGATAGAGAGGTCTTAGGTTTCAGCCCATTCTATAACCTGTGGATGCTATCCAATGATCTGTTAATATAAAATAAATACATTCACAGATAGGCAGCTCTGAATTTAAGAGCTACTTTGACATTACAATATCTATTGTGCACCATTTGATCTCCCAGTGTAAACTAGTATCTCTTGAAAAACTTGTGTGAAACAAACACATGAAGCTATTATGAATTAGATATTCAATCTGTTTTGCTAAGATCACTTGATGTACAGAAATCAAAATAACTTTAGATGTTATTGCATCTAATCACTGTTCAAAATGAAATGTAGAAACAGTCCTTGAACACAGACCGGAATCAAGATTCCTACTTTAAATTACATTACTAAATTATTAACCTATAAAAACATAGTTGTGCTAGCTTTTCCTGCAAAGTGGAAAACTATAAGGTGGAAACTATTTCCCAGATATGTATAGATTGGTAGTAAAAATGTTATTGTGTGTAATGGGATGTGTAGATTTAAACATTTTGCTGAGAAAATAGGTCTGACAGTCCCTCATCTCAAGTCAGGACATCCACAGTGCAAGTCAGTGGATACAGGATGAGGACAATCTCTTAGAAGCAGCATACATCTCTGCATTTTATATTCCTTCTGATCTTGTACACTTGCTCTGAGAAGGTCTACTTGATCTTAAACCTTTAACGGAGGTTGTTGGGGAAGTGCCTAGTTGATTAATCATATTATTGCTCTATCAATTTTGCATTTTATAAAATACAGCTAGCTAAAAACTCAGAAACCCAAACTCCTCTAAAAGTCTTAGCATTTAAAATGCATCTACTGTAGCTGCTTAAAACCTAGCAGTGTAACACATGATTAGAGCTTCAGCTTTCTTGGAGCAATCACAAAAACACCCCAGAAATCAACCGTAGTACCAAGGAATCAAATTCCAATATTTCCTTCTTATGTTTTCTGTGAGCATTTTTAGAAGTAATGTTGAACAGCAACATGTAAATTTAGCCAGAGACTGGCTAATATTTATTTAGAAAAATGAATAAAAATTCCAGAGACTGTTTGCTGGAAAGCATGGTTATTACCAATAATTAGAAAGAAGACTATAAAATTCTGTTTCTGCTCAAGTCAGCAGTTTTACAATGAAAAGACATTAAGATTACCAGATATACAGTCATAATTGTTTGAAAACCACAACTATTCAAACAAAAATACTGTAGAGTTTTCGAGAAGAGCACTGAGTCTGACTGGGATGGAGCTGATTTTCTTCAAGGCAGCCCGTATGGTGCTGTGTTTTGGATATATGACTAAAACAGTGTTGATAACACACCAGAGTTTTTATTATTGTGGGGGAGTGCCTGCCCAGCATCAAATTTTTCTGTTTTGCATAGTCTCTGCCTCCACAGTGAGTAGGCTGGGGAACACAAGAGTTTGGGAGTGGACATATCCAGGATAGCTGACTCACAGTGACCAAATGGACATCCCACACCTTGCAGTATCATGCTTAGCATAATGCTCAGGCAAAAGGAGAAGGAAGCAGGGATGCTTGTGGATATGGCATTTGCCTTCTTAAGTGACTGATTGTTCTATGTGCTAAGGCCCTGCTTTCCAGGAAGTGGCATGCTGATGGGAAGTGTTGCACAAATTCCCTATTTTGCTTTGCTTGCAGGCACAACTTTGGTGAACTATCTCTATCTGAACTCATGAGTTTTCTCACTTTTGCATTTCCAATTCTCTGTCTCGTCCTGCTGGGCCTGTGTGCTGCTTACTGCTGTCTAGGTCAACCCATCACAAGAAACAATCAAGGAAAAACACTGTAACTGCAAATTCTGGGATGTAATATCTAATGCAGCAAGCCTATAAATATAAAGGAAGCATTCCTACACAGAAAACATTCATGGAGAAAGAGGGATAGACTATAAAGAAAGTGACTCCTCTTTTATTAAAACCCAGCATCCCTGCTAAGTCCGTCTTGGCTTACAAGTGTTTTAGTACAATGTCAGCTCAATAGTAGACAGATCATTCTTTTTAAAATGTGATTTGTTTATTATAGTTAGTCTTTAAAGTAATTATTATGGATGAGTTCATTGTAACTGATTCTTGTCTATCGTCACAAAATCAGAAGAAGGTTCCCAGGACATCATCATAATAAGACAGAACATAATTCAGAAGCTGGGCACAGACACAATTTGCATTCCCTTACACTATGAGGCTAGAGCAAAAATTTGAAAGATACATTCTTCAGCAGAAAAAGGATGTGTCTTTTGCGTAGGATACCAGCTGCTATGGCTATACACTTCCATAACCTTCTGCTGCCTTGACAGTGATGAAAACCACTTCTGGTTTGACTGGCCCTTAGGACCTGTAGGCATGAAGTCCAGACTGCTAAGTGCAAAAGCTTTTGTAGGACACTGCAGGTTAACATTCCCAATTCTCTCCAAATCTTGGGTGTCTGCCATCCCTTGTAAAACCTCTGCAAGGACTCAGAGAAACCTTTCTATTCAGAAATTCAGAACTTTCTGAAGCACTACCTCTCACATTGTCCAAATGATCCAGGCACTGAGGATGGCAATCATGCACATGATTGAGAAGGGCTATGAACTCACTGTATGTCTAGAAGGCAATTGAGTGGGTTGGCAGAATATGCTTAAGTGGTGATGACTTCTATATATAAATTTCTAAGCTACTTTTGGTCTCCTTCACAACACTAAACAGAAACAGGCTCCCAAAATTTCTGACTCATTTTACCCCCCGTGCTCCCTCTGGATAAGGAGATTGATGCTCTGCTTACATTCTTTGGTGCCCCCTAAGACTTGGCTGCTTCAGCTATTTACTTTCTGATATCTCTTGATCCACAGTCTATTTTGGACAAGCTTGATTTCTCCCATCATGTTCTTTTTTTCATTCTTCCTTCTGTACTTATGTGTGGCTTTCAATACTGTATCTGAAGCACTCAGGAATCATCTTGGTACTTAATTTGAACAGTTTCCTTAGAAAAACACATCGTTCAGAGGCTGCTTTGCACAGGTCAGGAGAAATATGGAGATTGAAAGAACATTGTATGTCTGCTACCCCTAAGAAAAGACAGGTCAGAGCTGAGGAATAGAACTGTGAGAACTATGAGAACTGGACTGAAACTAGGTCACAGTTAGGGAGTGACTAAGCTGGCCACAGATGAGGAAAGGACCTTTTCAAGACAATCTTTCCCTTCTCCTCCCCTGAATGTGATCATAGTTTCTGGTTTTCCACTTCCTCATTTTTCAGACCTCAGGAAAAATTATGCATTTAGATGAAATAGTGTGCAACTATGTCTGTTCCATCTCATACTGAACCACCAACATGTGATTCATGTTCCTTGCTGCTGAAGACCCTCACAGATAGATCTCTTTTGTTCCAGAAACTTCCAATGACATTCTACATTGATATTGTCAATATACACAGAAGCCTTTCCATCTTACGACAGGCATTCAACTCTCCACAGCTCACTTTAGTTCATGGCCTCTCTCCATAAACAATGTTTGTGCAAGGAAGGAATCTAAGAACTCATCAAGAATTTAAATGGAATGAGTGCCTGTAGCTGACAGAAATAGGTCTCTCTTCACAACGCAGGAAGACTCCCAGTGTATGTCTATACCTATGTATTTTGGGTTTGCCTTTTTGCTAGATATTAGTATTCCTACATTATTTGGAAAAATATCGAGTCTCTCTCCCACCAAGAGTATTTTCCAGATAAAAGCAAAAGAAGAAAAGAGTCAAAATAAATAACTAAATGCATATTATGACTACAAATTTCCATGTTTGAAAGATGTTTGCCAAATTTAGGTCATGGATATTTGTATAAAAATAATTAGCAGACTGGAAAGGAGGGAAAGTTGATGTGCATTACTTCTTATGCATGAAAACACTTCTGTTGATGACAGAAAGTTTTGAATAAAAAAAGATAGAGAAAGTTCTAAAGCTCACACACAGTTTAATCAAGACACATTGCTTCTTTGAAATAGTTGCCTATCACCATGAATCGTGATTTCAATATTATAGTAAGCTCGTGGAGTTTTCAATAAACTCAATAAAATTACTGCAAGAAACATCCAGAGAGCATTTTCTCAGATAGTGATCATAAATGCAGCCATCAGCTCCAATTAAAAAGCTGCCAGATCTATTCACCTGTCTGCCATTTGTATGTGAAACTCCAAACATATCAAATATATGTGTATAAAAATAGCAGATTTGTTTGCAGATGTCAGATTCCATTTTTACCTCCTGAATAAACACCAATTGAAAGTGAAGGAAACCCGGTACACTTAACTGTAACATATTTAACTTGCTTATTTTAAAAGCATGAAAGAAGCCTGAGAGACCAGTGGACCTAAACTTATCCATCTAGGCATAGATTTAATACGTATACATATATGAATGCACACATGAACAGATGCATAGTAATCTCAGGATACATTTAAAATTCTCCAAACTCTGGTTTTGTCAGATTTAATCATACATGGAAATTTGATTATTTTTATATCTTTTCTTCTTTTTATTCCTGTAGATTGACAATAAATTAATTTCTGTAATAACTTACTTAGGTATCTATGTATCTATACAACATGTATGTGTTGTTTCCCAGAGGGATTTTTAAAAGAACTTATATTAGGAGTACTGGCTCCATAAGGTATGTGTTCCTGAATCACTCAAGTGCTCTGGAAAAACCCCAAATATATTCCACAATAAGATAAAGATGAAATGCATCAATGATTATTCCAAGTCAAACAACAGAACTTTGAATTTATGATCTTGTCTGTGCTTCCTCCATTCCATCTGCCCAATAAATCTCATAGAGTAAACAGCATGGAACACAGTTGGCTTATTTTAAGGATAAAGATCTACTGAAACCTTGTTCAGATTAAGAGACAGCAGTGCCAAGGAGAGTAAATCTGTCACACTTTATATTTAGATGTTATGCCGTGCTTCTTACTGACCAAAACCTCGAGTTATATTCTCTTCTTTTAAAATATATCCAAGCTGATGTTAAACATCCTTTACCACACTTCCTTTACCTACAGTAAAATTCCATGCCTCCTCAGAACTCTGCAGGTGATGATTTAATTAGTGCTATTTGTTTCTTTGCCTGACTTTTTTATAGAGCACACGAACATCCCCAGTTTTACCTACTGGTAATACAGTCTCTCTGTGCACATTAGATGCTGAGGACCCATGCTGTTCAATAGAGCTATCTTAGGTTTAGATTTCACCTTCCCCTTTTCTTGGGATAGCAACTCTGTAGTCAAATATATGAATATTGTCTGTTTCATAGAAAGAAATGAAATCATCTTACAGATTATTTAGATTGGAAAAGACCCTTAAGACTCCCACATCCACCACTAAACCATGTCCCTAAGCACCACATCTACCTGTCTTTTGAACACCTCCAGGGATGGTGACTCAACCAACTTCCTTGGGATGTCTGTTCCAATGCTTGATAACCCTTTTGAGGGAATAAATTTTTCCTAATATCCAATCCAAACCTCCTCTGGAGCAACTTCAGCCCATTTCCTCTTGCTGTCGCTTGTTACTTGCGAGAAATGACTGACCCTCACCTCGCTACCGTTTCCTTTCGGGTAGTTGTAGAGAGTGATCATGTCTCCCCTTAGCCTCCTCTTCTCCAAATTAAACAACTCCAATTCCCTCAGCCACTCCTTTTAAGTTTCATGCTCCAGATGCTTTATCAACTTCATTGCTCATTTCCGGATATGCTCTAGTACCTTAGTGTTCCTCTTCTAGCAAGGGGCCCAAAACTGAACACGGCACTTGAGTGTGTCCTCACCAGGGCTGAGGACGAAGTAACAATCTCTTCCCTGGTCTTGCTGGTCACACTATTTCTGATAGAAACCAGGATACTATTGCTGTCTTCGCCACCTTGAATACACGTTTTGGTTTAAAAAATGTACCTATTAAAATATGCCTGCCCTATAACCTGCATCCATAACAACATGAAGCTTGTCATTCTAAAGGATATGTATTAATGACAACAGACAACATTAAAATATGTCCAAAGACATGTTACTAATTTAAGCTGCTTTGATGATAGATAGGCTTTCTAGTGGTGTAGAGGTGGTTCTGGACCCAGTAAGTTCTTTTTCTTGCAATGCATTTAAGCAAATTTTCAGTTCTTAATAAGAAAAGAAAATAACAGCTATAGAAGAGGCTCTTTCAGAATTTCTTACTGCAGCTAATCACCAAATAATCAGCAACTCTGAACAAAAATATGTAGATGCTCTATTCCATGTTTGAAGTAGGTGTCTGTAATAGCTAATCACATCTCTGATGTCATGGAAGAAGTCCAAAGAAGAGGACTCAGTGACTTCAGAATGTATCTATAATGAAATTTAACAAGCAATTTTAGCTGAATAAATGACAATGTAGAAATACGCATCCATACTGTTTCTTCAGATCTGATACTGGAATAAGCATGTTAAAACCACTGATTTTAATCTATTTATTCAGATCAAGAACACGACCACCGCTGAGCTTCTTCTTCCTCTGAAATGAGGAAGAGACTTAAGTCTGACCAAGTGTCTTATTTTCTCACACCCTGGTACACTGATACAGAACCTTCTCTGACAGTAACCAGAGAGTCTATTTTATTGCATGCAACATCAGAAGGTTCTCCAAAGTGGAACTAGAGAAGAATGGTATGGAGAAGATTAAGAAAAAAAAAAAAAAAAAAAAAAGGGAATTTGATTTCATAGCACCTCTTCATCTAAATGTGTTTGCCTGAAGCAAGGATGGTACAGGTAGAGGGGTATCAAGCAATGTTCTGAGCGATGATCAAACGTATGAGAGCTGAGAACGGGCTTCAAAAATGAAGAAAGTCCTCAGAGGGGAGTTAAAATTTGCTGTGTTTAGAACAAAGGAAAAGAATGACGAGATGGCATAGCAATTGTTTCAAGAGTGGGTTTTTTGCCCTTTATTTGCAGATTTTGTTAGCATGTGTTAGTAACAGGAAGAAACTCTTCCACTGACAATTTGCAGAACACTCTCACTCTGTGGGCCGGAGCATAGCTGTCCCTATTGAGGATCTAGTACCCAGCAGTCATCAGTGTAGGTAAAACCTACATTGTTGTTTGAAGTTCTTCGAGAATCCCGTAGAGACTGCTTGGATCAGTAGAGCATAGCAACAGCAATTCCCATTGCTATAGAAGCTATAGCAGTTGCATGTAAAGCAGTCTGAAAAGAAATCTTGAAGAAGACAAATTGACTGTCACACCAAAATGAACTTTCATTTATCCCTGTAGTCTAATGACAATTTATGAATAATATACGCCATTTCAGGCCAATTTAGCACAGTCGATTTCAGTACTGCCGCTGGATCATTTAAAATTATCACCTGAAGGCGTGATGTTAAACATTAATTCTCAGCACCGAGGTACACACTTAATTTTCCTTAGAAGCAGTTCTTCTTTTGAAACTTGTTAACTTGTGAGCAATAGAAATTCCAATACTTTCTGAATCTTTTAGAAAAACAAGGAAGTGACAGTACCATTATGTGACTTATACTGGTCACAGGAAAACTTGTTCTGCATCCCTACATGACTAGTAAACAACAATTCTGTCTTGATATGCCTTTGTGTACTAGTAAACAACAATTCTGTCTTGCTATGCCTTTGTGTTGCCCAGCACAGCAGAGTCTGATCCAAACTAGGCCCTTTTGTTGCTATCAATGAACAAATAATTGGGTGCATTTCTCTGATGGCAGCCAAATAGCCTGTCCAAAATAGTACTGTGGATGGAGTCAAAGAAGCACCAGCCAAACACAATGGATGTGTGGAATGATTTCTCTCTTTCTGTTACCTAATACATTCATGGCAGAACGAAATAGTGCAGTTCTGTTCAGTAGTAGTTTTACAGGACACTGTGGAAGACATGGAGGCATTAAAATATATGCTTTTTTTCAGTCTGCTTAAAAATATCCTGTTATGAATTGTATTTTCAGATGTAACACCAAATCTGTTAGATCTTTACTTGAATTCTGTTGCCTGATTTAAACAATTACAAATGGTTGCAGCAAGACTAGTTTAAATGAGTGGTGCTGTGTGTGTTGTCCAAGGCCTCATTTCACTGGTTACTGCAGCCTTGTGTATAAATGTAGAGATACTATTCCACAATTAGGCTTTCTATGTAGTATGTTAAGTGAAAGAGAAGCCTTAATTTAAACCAATAAGGAACTAATTCCTTATATGGTCTTCAAAACAAAGTTTCCATTAACTCAGTGCTCAATTGAGCAAACCAGGTTCAGTGTGCCTAAGCTGAGAAGCATTTATGTTATGACATGACGCCTCTTCAAAAAAAAAAAAAAACCAAATTCCATAGTAACCTTGATGCTCTTTTTTGATTCAGATACCAGAACTGGTAGAAAAATGTATGTGAATTCTGTAGGGGTTTGTTAGCAAAATTGGAGAAGACGTGTCAAAGAGAAGGGTGCTTTGAAAGATATTCTCTCTTCTTCCTCTCCCCCTTCATAATCAATTTCCATAGAAAAGAAAGAGAGAGTTCTATAGAAAGTTATGAGTATAGCTAATTTTCCACTGGGTCTTCCATTCTTGTGGCAGAGCACATGTAGGTTTAACTTAATTCTACATAAACTTGTATTACTTACTGCTCTGTACCTGCATTCCTACATTTTCTAAAAGAAGGGATTTATAAGGGTATAGAATGTCTAGCCAGTACTAGCACTGCTCCTATGAAAGCAAGGTTGCTGAGATCGAAAGAAGAGCTGGGCTCAGAAGTCAATCTCTGCAAAGTCTTCTTCCTATGTCTACATTAGCCATGAAATTCCCAATATCTTCACTCATAGAAGTTACCAATGAAGTTTCCAGAGACAAAGCTCCAGCTTTCAAATCCTACATACCTCCCAAAAGAAGAAAGCATCACTGATAGAATTGCTATGATTGGAAAAGACCTTTAAGATCATCAAGCCCAACCACCAATCTCACATTGCCAAGCCCATCACTAAACTAAACTAAACCAAACCAAACCAAACCAAACCACATCCCCTAGTACTTCACCTATGCATCTGTTGAATATCTCTAGGGATGGTGACTCCAAGCTTGTTCCAATGTTTCCCACAGGGAAGCCTGTTCTGATGCTTAACAACTCTCTCAGTGAAAAAGTTCTTCCTAATGTCCACTCTAAACCTCCTTTGGCACAACTTGAGTCCATTTCCTCGTGTTCTATCACTTGTTCCTTGGGAGAAGACACTGACCACACCTCACCACAACCTCCTTTCAGGTAGTTGCAGTGAATGACCATGTCTCTCCTTAGTGTCCTCCAGACTAAACAACCCCAGTTCCCTCAGCCTCTCCTAAGACTTGTTCTCTAGAACCTTCATTGTCTGTCTCTGAACACGCTCCAGCACCTCCATGTCCTTCTTGTAGGAAGGGGCCCAGAATGGGACTTAGAAATGCACAAATTCTAGAGACTTTTCCTCCTTATAATAGAACAAGATACATTCAACCTACTTCATACATGTAAACACTAAGAGTAGAACTATCAAAGCGAGGCTTGGCAGAGTCTTGTGAGAAGTTCTGTATCAGATAGAAAAATAGGCTTATAAAAATTCAACTGTTCAGAGCAAAAGCACCCAAAAGTGGAAGCGACAAAAGTTTTAGTCATTTACAAGAAACACAGACTGATTCTCCAGGAGGAGTTTCTTCTTTACTTTGTAACCTCTCTTTGGGTTAATTAGGTTTATAGTCACCTCAGGAACAACAGCAGCAAAAGAACCAGAAAATATTAGATTGGTATTTTATACAGCATTGTCCCTTTCTTTAATACCAGAATGTGTCTAGCTACAAAAAGGTAGTGAGAAATATTGGTTTGTAACTTCCTTATTCTGTAACTTTTAAAGCTTCCTGCAATATTATTTCTTCTTTTTGTTTTCCCCTTTATATGATTTTCACCAAATTAGATTACATTTGAAATATGAAATAATGAGAAAATTATGCAGTGAAACATTTTGATACACATCACATTTAAATAGTCGTAGATTTTTTTTTTAAATCACAGTTTTCAACTTTTCATTAAATTTATATTCAACTTACTCTGTGTAGACTTCCAATACAAAATTCCCACCGTACAAAAAAAATATGTTCAATGCTAGTGCTGATACACTTTTATAATTAATAAGGAGAAACGGGCGCTTTTAGAGTGTTTCAACTTCTTCTTCAGGAAAGGATGAATTCTGCCCTAAAAATCACTTTTTTTCCCACCATTTACTTGGAAGGGCCTAAACAATATCTCATACATAGATATCTACAGCAAAGATGACTGATGTTAGCTAACTGCATTGCAGCAATGGATTTAATCTGTTGTTAGTAGAACATTCACAACTTGCTCATTACCACTTCGTAGTCTACCCTTCCATACTAAAAAAGTCTATGTTTCAGGATGAAAAAGAAAAAAGGTCTGCTTTACATAAATCTATATATGCCAAAACCATATGTCAAAATCTCGATCAATTTTTTTTCTATGGACATCTTAAGGGTCCAATGGTAATTCCTTAACAGCAAATCCTCTTCCAGTCTATCTAGTAAAGTAAAATGAAGTAGAACATAACATAAACTGTGACCTTACCTGAATGCTTGTAGAAGATGATTCACATCACTGTATTACAAATACAAAAACAGGGTAAATTCTGAATGAGAAAGGATACATTCGTATGGCTCCTGTTCTTGTTCCAATTGCCAGAATTTTCTGAACTGGGTCAAAAGCTAAGGCAGTGGGTAGATAAGGAAAACCATGACGAACCGTCTGAAAGAGAACAAATGAGCAAAGTGATTGAACTGTAACCACAGATAACAGCATATAAGAAGAGAAACTATATTTTGCTATTTGTTGTAGTGTTTGCCATACACTTCAAGAAAATGATACAGTGTTTTGAATACAGAGCTGAACTACACTCATCAATTCCTAGATATGCTCTTTACTCAGTAATATTCTAAATGGTTTCGTTGTAACAAAGTAGATTGCGAAGCACATGCCAATGCACAATTGGTGTATCTTGCTCATATGGTATGCTGAAAGCCTACCTCAATATGCAAGGCAGATGAACTGTAGATTGAAAAAATAATACACTTTTAAAACACTGTCACAAATAACCTCAATCTCAACAGAACAGCTTCAGCAGAAAGAAATGGAACATGTCCAGGAGAAGAGATCTCATAAACCAATAAGCCGAACTGAGTCTATGAGGTAAAAATCCTTAATACCAATTTAAAAACCAAAGATGCTGGAGAAGATGTTCTCAAAATGAGAAATTGAACCAGTCATCATTTCTTAATCTTTATTTATAATACTATGCTTTTAATTCTAACTTTTGCAGAGATGCCTTGGGGAATAAATAAACTGAACATATGATGCAATACATCCTTGTGTTTGAAAACTGCCTCAAATAACATTTTAATTTATCTTATCCTCGAAGTTATGAGCAATATGACCTATCTGATTCTTATGAGAAAGACTCTGATGGAGAGCATTAATATAAGAAAAAAATTAAAATATCTAGTCTATACTATACATAATGTGTGTAACTGCCTACCTAAAATTAAGTAACAAGTAATATATTTAATAATTATTATTTATTATATTTGATACAATATTGAACTCTAGGATTTACTCTTTTTTTAGTATATCATTGGAATTGGAGAGGACGTACTTTGAACTTAATTAAATTTAATTTTTTCAGAAATTATGTCTACTGAACCATTCAGCAGTCCCTATGTAACAACTTCAACAAACGGGATTCCTTAATTGGAAATCTGTTCAGTAAAAGGCTGCTGATGATTTCTTCAGCTGTATCACTCCAATGCTTCCACTACAGCTGGAAACACTTGAACTGATATTCACAAATAGTTTGAGAACAACCAAATGCATGTTTTTCACCAAACAACCACTTCCTTAAAAGAAATCTCTCTCACTTCGTATCTACGTTATTGCTGATAAGAGATGGCTTTTAAAAGAATGCCTAATTATTAGTTTCTAGAGTGCAAAATCCAGAAACATATGCTACTTGAGTAAGCCATAAAAAATGTCTCACTTTTGTGTTAATCTATTTATCAAAGATCTCCACGACTCTGTTTCTGCTTTGATTTCTTTTGTGGGTTTGGGTTTTTTAACCTTTTCATCTTCTGAAGTGGTAGGATCACTCAAATATATATATATCTATTTATTCTGACATCTAAGCTGGAACTAGACTTGCATACTGTAAATTGGTTTTATCTCTCATTTCACAAAAATACCAGGAATTGTGAACTATAATATTTTCTAGTGTGTTGAATATTTTGCCTAACTGCATTACTATTCTTCTATTGTATTTGAGATAACTCTTTTTTTGTCCCTTCTTCTTCTTCATAGTTAGAAATCTTTCTTATAATAAATTTTGAATTTCTAGCAATTCCAGTCACAATAAGTTTTTCCAACGTTTAGCTATGACTAGAATTCTCAGTAGTATTTTTCAGATCTAAGAATGCAAAGATCAGGACTTCTAAAGACTTGTTTGCATTCTTGCCTATGTATTTAGTATTTGCTCTGTATTTTCAGCTTTTCTGCAATGTGCAATCAGACTTTTCATTTGGAAATTGTATCGGGCCTTGTTACCAAGACAGAACTATATTTTAGAAGAACAGTGATATAACTTTTTAGGATCCTAGTTCACTAAAAATTCTTGACTCTAGGATTGACTCAAAAGTGATATTTCTAATTTGCAGCCATTTTCCAAAATTGAGTATTTACAGTAATTCCAAACAGGAAGCTCTTGTAAATGCAAAATTCTGCCAATATTAGAATAAAAACTCCACATTGTTGAACTCTATTGAACATTAGGACTTTAAATATAAAGGACAAAAACAGCTTGGAAAGAGAGCCAAGCTATACTGCACACAATTGAGAAAAAGATGTCTTTATGATTGAGATTTTGGCACAAATTAGAGCAGTCTCAGAAGTGATTGTGAAGATGAAGCCTATTCAACAGAAAAACAGGGACAAGCTGTACCACCTCACACCCCCAGACTCTTCTCCTCAGCCTTGGTCCAACAGCCATTCTATTTCCAAGGACTGTGAGAAAAATCGACATGAAAAGCTAGCACTTTAAGTAGATTTTTCAAAGATGCATTGACAAAGCTACTGTGAGCACACATGTAAGAACAAATAATGATTCTAGAACTGTGCCTAGGCTTCCTTACAGTGTTTATTAATGCAGGTGAAGAAGAGGGGAAGACCACAAAATTAACTGCTCCTACAGTGACAAAAAAAAGTATAGTCCTACTTAATCTGAGTTGTGTCTAGTAGGACAATATAGACCTACCAACAATGAGTAGAAAATACAAAACCAAATAGATTTGTTTTTTTCCTAAAATTAAACTCAATACCAGACTAAAACAGAAAAGAAAGTATCCAAAATATATCCTAATATCCTATATTCTAATACCTACCTACTCCAAATGCCCTAAGATGATTAAAAAAAATATAAGGGGATTGTGGGGGGAGAAAAAGGACACAGCAGATGGAGCCAGGACTGCTTTTCTCCACATTATCCAGCCTTCTTTTATGTCTCTGGTTTTTTTTGGCATGCTGTCTCTAGAGGCAGTCTGTGCTCCCTAGGACATACAGTTTGTGTGCAATATGTGAAATAATTTATTTGAAACAAAACAATAAAAAATGTGGCTACAATTTCAGCATAAATCTTAGTTCAGTTTTGTTATTTGCTCTTATATTCTCTTTTAAATATCTTCCCAAAAATATTCTTCTCATTAATTACATGCATGTATCATTAAAGTAATCTTTACACAACCAATTTACCTAAATAAATATCGGAAATAGATTATTTGGGCTTGCTAGTATTCTACCAATGAACGTTTTAATATGTAGTGCAGAATATAACAATCTCTTTCTTTCTATGATACCATGATGTATTTCATTAGCTGAAAAAAGAAAATCAGACTAGTAATAATAGGCAATATCCAGCATAATTGTTCACGTGACAGGCAATTTTCCAGCATTTCTGAACTTTTGTTTTATGGCAGTTTATATTAGACTGCAAATATATCATTTTTTTTCAGAATGATTTTTGTATTTTCTAAATTGGTTTAGAAAATACAGGACTAAACTCAGGTTTTGGGTTGTTGTTTTTGTTTTGTTTTCTTAGATAAAGATGGCCAAAGATGGCTCTTTTACTCTGTTTAAACCTACAAAGAGCTATATGGAAAAAGTCATCTACAAAAGGGAGTATGGAGCTGGCTGGGATGGCTGGCTACTGTCCCTGTCAAGATGGTAAAGTTTAACTGAGCACTTGGATAAAGATCATTTCGGAAGCCAGCAGAGTTTCTGCAATGGGAAATCCTGTCTGGCTAGCTTTCTTTAATTCTATGAAGCTGTCAGCATGCATGTAAACAAAGGAGATATATATACATGTAACCTTTCTAAAAGCTTTCCAATAACATTCAACACCATTGTTGTTAAAGAAACAAAGCAACTGTGAGACTGGAGAAAAGATTTTGTAGACTGAATGCTGGTTAGATAACAAGAAACAAAGGATAGGGTTTAATGGACTTTTACCATGAAGAAAACTCAAAAGTAGGGTACTACATGGATAAGTGTTTGGGCCAATTTTATTCATAATTTTGAATGATTTATAAAAGGTAGTGAACTCTGAAATCTCCAAGTTCATAGCTGATGTCGAGCTCCTTTGGATAGTGAAATTCAGTACTGATAGTGACCAACTCCTGAAAGACCTCATCAGCCTGAATAAGTGGGTAAGAAGGTGATAAATGAGCTTCAGTGTTGACAGAGGTAAGACACCTAGAGAAAAAAAACCCAAACTTAACTAGACTTTAATAATGCTGACTTTTGAACTGGCATTTACAACTCTGGAAACTGATTTTGTGGGCAAGATTGGTGTTCCTCTGAAGTCTTTGGTTTAAAGTGCAGCAGCAACACAAAAAGTCAAGCAATATTGGACATCATCATGAAGAATATAAAGAGTAACAAAGAGAGCATCATTTTTCATCTGTATAAAACCTTTATGAGCCCATTATTTGAGTGCTGTGTACAGCTCTAGTCTCTATATCTGAATAAGCTGTCAAGTCAGAGCTGATACAGTGAAGGCAACTAATGTTCAAGGTGATGGACATAAGCCTTATCAGGAAAGAATATGTGTTGCAACTTTTGTTTGCAGAGGAGAAGGCTATGGGGAGATGTGACTGAGAATACTCGCCCCCAGAGCGATAACCTAAGTGTGGAACCCTTATTTGGTAAAACCACAGAGATATTCAAAACAAAGGAAAAATAGGTTAAAACACAAAAAAACCCAACAGGTAATGAACTTCTGAAACTTGCCACCATAGGAGGTTGCAAAGGCTGACAGCATCAGCAGGTTCAAAAAGAAAAAATAGAGAAATTCATGGACATTATTGATAAATGGGTTCTAAAAAGACTGGCTGAAGATACATGCTCTGACATCTACAATCCAGTGATGGTCGATGATGGGAGATTAGAAAGGGAATGGACTGAAGAAAGTGATCTTATTTCTCTCCCTAAATGACATATTCTATTGCCACTGTCAGAGACTGACTGCTGGGTGATATGGACTATTGGTTTGTCTCAGCAGGGTATTTCCTACGAGCTTATTATCCTCACCAACAGCAGCACATCTGAGAGAGAGAGAAAAAGGAGATCCGAATGAGTGGAGAAAAACACAGTAGAGCAAAAAACATGGAAAATGTGGGTACAGAAGAGGAAAAGATAAATGTTACTGAAATGAGGAATACATATGAAACAAGAAGAAGACATATGCACAGGGAACAATCAGATTAGTAAAAAAGTTTCATAATATTGACATACATAACTTTGGCATAGAATAATAATAGGTAAATCTGTTCTGTCTTTCAATTTTTAAATTGCAAAACTTGTTATAAAAGGTCATTTAATAAGCTATGGCAGAATTTTGAGAAAAATATCTGCCCTGGATGTAAAGTATACTTAAAACACAACTTGAATTTTAACAGTTGAGGTTCACAAATATTATATACTGATAATTATATTTTTATTAAAAATCAGAGATATATTAGAGCATTTGAAACAATCTGACTTGTATACTATAAATTTTTCTACTATGAACATATGAAAGCATTCTTTTCCTTTGGAAGAAGCATCATGTACTCTAAAAAAATAAAACATAAGGCTGCAGAAATTAGTATCAAGTCTGTATTTTTAACACATCCTGTCGGCACTGTTTCTTAAAAGTCTGTATGCAGACCACATGACTGTTTTTTGAAACATGCTATTTCTACCACATATTACATAATTTTTCAGTTTCATCATATTGCTTGACCCTGAAAAATAAAGAATATCCACAGACGTCTTCCAGACAATTAGTTTAAGAAATAAACAACTAAAATGAAGAAGAAATCTTGCAGTCCTCACTGCAGTTCCTCTTTTAATGAGAAAAATCTCTACACAAACTTCAGAAATGTTTTTTTCCATGGTCATTTTCAGTCCTGCAAACTGGATGTGAAAGATGGTCAAATAAGGATGGTCCTATTCACATATGACTTTTGCTGATGCAAATAGTCAAGTTAAGTGCACCACAGGGGAACTGTAAGGCCTTCTGAATTTCAAAAAGCATTCTCTACATGGTTTTACTTTGAAACATACTCTGGGGTACCAAAGGTACAAGATTAATATAGTTCAGACAGAAAAATCCACAAATAAATAAAATGACGTTGATCTTCGAACTGCATTATTTCCAGCTCATAGCACAGCTGAGGTCAGAAGGGAGCTCTGGCTAGACCAATCTGCCCCTTGCTCAAAGCAGAGTGGTTGGATTTTAATCTTACCTGTTTGATCTATTTAAATCAGTATTGCTGTGGACAAGTGACCACTTGACAGTTACACTATCTTGCCACATATACCACAGCACTGAGTTACAGCATAATAAGTTCATTAAATAAATTATTGCACAATAAATGAATATAATCATCACTGCAAGGAAGGTACTAGCTCCTTTGAAGAAATATTAAGTTCAAGATAAGATATTGTATGCAAAATTATTTCACCTCTTCCCATTCTTTATAAAAGAACTCTACGAAGTTAAAAAAAGAAAAGAAAAAAATAAACAAAAAAGAAAGGAAAATAGAGAACACAATGAAGAAACTATAATTGGCTCTCTCTCCACTCTTGCCATTTAAACTTACAAGAAAAAATAGGGTACCCATCTACAGAAAAATGCCACAGAGGTTAACAGAACTATGTTTGGCCTTGGATTTAATGTAAAAATGATAAAAAACCCCAACCCTAAAACACTGATTGCAAAGCTCAATTTGTCCTACCTACTTTAGCAAGACTTCTGTCCAAATGGGGAATCATTATAGTCAAAGTAATTCACATAGTAGTTCATATTGATTTTGTTGTTGTTGTTGCAACATTTAGCCATATTACTCTAGAACTTGAAATAGTTTGGTTCAGAGTATCATCTGTCTGATGGAGATCTGTTTTATGAGTATTTACAAGAATTGTAAAATCATTCAATATATCTGATAGCCCCAAAAGGAAAATATTTTTGTCTCCACTATGGATGCAGAGAATAACATAATTTCATAACAGTAATAAGAAATAAAGGATTCTGGCTTCATTAAAGGTACACCAGATCAACATAGCAATAACTCCGATTAATTTTGCATGTCTTCCTCTTTTTTTTTATTTTCTAGAACTTTACTGCTTCAGGCTGACTATGTCCTGTTCTGTTCTGGCTGACTGTGGTTACAGTCTGAAGCCGATGTATTGTCTGCTACTTTCAGAATATTTTAACTAAACACCCTCATCATACTTGAAAAATTTTAAAAATGTGCAAGAAAATTCCATGCCACTACAATAGAAGAAAATTTTGCTGCTGCAGTACAATTCCATGAAGGCAGGTTTAGGGTATTTTTGGAAAAGCTATAGAAACATAGTGTTAAAATTCAACTTTGATATTGACATGGTCTGTATTGTTGGTGTATTCCTGTAAAATGATTTAATTTTGAACCATAATTTTGCATTCCTGTATCCGAATTTCCTTACCAGTGTTTAAAGCGCTGTTTATTAGTAAGTACTAAGCATCTCCTACCTTCTTTCTGGATGCAAATTAAGGACTCTCTTTTTCTGATGTTGAATTAAGAATTTCACCTCGAGACATTGGCCAGTATCTCATTTATGGTGAAGATATAGTCCAAAGGAAATGGAGATATTTTGTGGTAGGTTTTTGCCCTTCAGCAGAAATAAAATCCAGCAGATCTCGCACATAACTATCCCCTGCTGATTGCCCATAATGCAACCAAGGGCACAGCTCACAAAAACAAATGAAGACACTAGAACTGTGTTTATGTAACCACATGCTAGTTTTCTTGCCTTTTTCTCATTTGGTGAGCATTTTAAGATATATGAAGGGACAAATGTTGAATGAGCTAGGCTTCTTTGCACCTCCTACAATTAGCTTTTATTCACAGCTACAGTAGAATTGTATCTGTAATACAACTAATGCTGGACAGGTGTAACTGAAAGCACATATCCATCCTAAAGGGATATAATAGATGGAATGATATGAACGAAGCAGAGATGAGCATTCATAATTTATTTAGTGTGACTTTTTGTGATGTCCAGTGGATAATGCACAGATTTTCCTCGCAGAAACTATTGCAAAGAACACGCAGAGAATAGCATTCATGTGTTCCCATGTGTTATGTATGTACTGTTCAAACCAATGTGACAGAGGATAAGAACAAAATATAAGCAAACATTTCATGAAAATAAAAAGAAGGAAGACTAGACTGGGACACATACAGATGTAACTGAATACTAGCTGAATAAGGGGCCTGACTTCTGAGTGTTTGGCCTCACAGCATTCTTATCTAGCAGATTTAAACAAAATAAATATAAGCAATTATTTTAATTGATTGGATTCAAATTCTGCAAAAAGACATGCTACTATATGCATCTGTATCTGCACATTTACCACTGGGTTCAGTAAGGTTACTTTTGAGTACAGGTGTTTGTCAACTCAATGCCTCCAATACTAAGGGCAATTTTTTTTTTCAGTACTGTATACAACTTAACTTCAAAGGAACCATAAAACCTGTACCTCATCAGACTTTGACCCTAGCTACAGGCAACAGATTGTCTCTGGTATTTTTTACTATTCATGGTCTTTGCTGCTGATCTGTTAGGAATGGACACAGCACTGTGCAAAGATAACGTCTTATTACATTGGAGCATATTTACCAGCCATCTGTACCTAACAATATTGCCTTCTCTCCTCTCCATAGATGTGCATAACTTATCATCATACAGTCCTCCAATTTACCCCTATAATGATTCTAACATACATTGTGACAAATTAATACATCCCTATAAGCTGCTTTGCTAAACACTTTTTCCTTAGAACAACCAATAGGCCAGTACATTTGCATTAGCTTTGAGTATATTAGTTCACTTCTCTACTGCTCCCTTTCCTCTGTTTATAAAGGGAACATACTAATACTAACTTTCCACAGTATTTTCACAAGGGCCTCAAAGACAGTTTCAGGCATATATCATACACCAGAGAGTATCAGATATCTCAGAATAAGAGTCAGATATGAATGAAGATTCATCTCAATTAAGTGTGAATGGGGTCTATCTTAGGTTTAGTCCACCTCCACTGAGGACAGCTGCATGTTCTACATAGTGTATGTATTTGTACTTGGGGAAAAAAAAATCTCCCACTACTTCACATTTTTATCCATGAACCTCTAAGTAATTTCTGTCATTTTATTTAAAAAATTAAGTGTCTTTCTTTTAGAAACAAGTAGAAAAAAAAAAGTTGCTTATAGAACCAATGTTTTACATGACAGCTCTATGATCAGAATGATCCCTGAGATATAGGCCAACTAGGCTGAATTTCGTCCGTCCTCCTAGAAGAGGTTCAAAATCACTTTTTCCACTGCAACAGTGAGAAAATGTCGTATTAACTAACTGGTGGCCCACAGGTGAGGTACAATATACACAGAATGTCAAATTCCCACTAGCAGAGAGTAAGAGTTCAGAGAATAAAAAGGACGGAACACGAAGTAGAGACAACAACAAAAAAAAAAGCCTGTGGAATTAACTTTGTGAGTAAAATCCTCTGTCCCAGGTATAAATTCAGTACAGTTCTCAGAGGATGAGAGATGACATCACCACATCAGATAACAGAGGTCAGGCCTGAGCTATGTAAACGTGAAGACATAGCATTCATCAGTAAGTTCCATGTATTTTTTCACCTTTTCCAGGAAACCCATGGATTTCCCAGTCCCATCGTCATCTCAGGGAAGGAGGACTGGAGTTCTGTTATCATTGTTATGATTTCCAAACAGGTGTCTGTGAAAAAGTGACTCCTGAACACAGAGAAGATTAAACTGTCTTTAATGTAGACTTTCAGTGAGGAGACACATTTTCTCTCCTGAGAAAAAAAGCAAATCCTTAATTTCAATTATTTAACCAAGGGCTCCACAAGATTTAAAATAACGAATCCTTGGACTAAAAAAAAAAAAAAAACCAAAACAAACCAAACTCATTGAAATGACAGGCAAAAATCACACTAGTTAGTTTAACTCTCAGGTTGCCCTATGTGGAGTCAGGAGTTGAACTGAGTGATTGTCACAGGTCCCTTCCAACTCAAAATATGATATGAATCTTAAATTGTTAAAATTCCAAGTTCAACTATAAAAAGCAGAAAAAAATAGAAAATAACTATCTTAATCTATGCAACATGAATTTGTTCTCCTCTTGTAAGGATGAATTAAATTATCTTTTTCTGCCATAGAACATTTGGCTCACTCCATGCATAGTACAGTTTGGTCTATCCCATGGACAGAATAAATGTAAACAATTAAAGAACTGTTGTCTGCCAAATTTGTATATTTGCTGCAAAATAGGAAGGTGAAAGATATCTACAATTCAGATACAAATTTGCAGAAATGAAATTCTTTCAATACTCTTACAATTTAGTTTCACAAACAATCAAGCCAAAGGCCACGAATTAAGCTTTTCACATGTGGCTGATTATCATGTTTTCATTTTGTGACTGATCAATTTGAGATAATGGAGGTTGGTGGTATTCACATATCTTAGGTACAATTCACAGGTCCAATGTGGAGCTGGAATTCCATCTGTAGTTTTTTGAGACAGAAAGGAAATTCAGAGCCATTATGACTAAGGCAGACACATAAATTGAGAGTATGAATAACCAGCCTAAAGACCACCCTTGTAGGTGTGCACAACACTTACAATAGAATGCAAAAACAATGGGAGGCCATAAGTAGGAGAAAAATAAATATGCTTAACAACAACAACAAAAAGGCAGATTCAAAGTAGGACAAGCTGGAAACTCAGAACAGTGGACACTAAACAACCTGGCATCTGAGATTTTCTGTGTCTTGGTTCCTCATCTATATAGCAGAATAATAATATCTCCGTCTCACAGAAATATTATGAAGGTCAATTCATTAACATTTATAAAGCTTTCAGAACTACAGTGGTGAGTACTTCTGTTGTGAGAGTCCACAGGGAACTTAATATTCAGGTACGCTCTAAGTATGCAAAGAAATATTGAAGTGTTTTCCTCTGAGCAAACACTATTCATTTTACTAAATTAGACCTATAGAAGAAATAAGAGCTCATATAATTAAAGGCTGTATGTACAGGCAAACTTAATTTAAGAAATTTGGAACTTTTGAGTGCTTTGTTTTGCAGCCTTAAAAGTCTGAAAATGGTTTTGAAGCTCTAATTGCATGTGTTGGCCCTGAAGAGTCTCCATTAATGCATTTAGGATAAATATTTGATTAACAACCAAACACAGTGACGCAAAAAGATAGGTATTTGCAAAAACACAAAACAAAAAAGTCCAGTTATAATCCTATAGGTAGCTTAAATTCTTCAAAATTCTTTAAAGGAAGCCTATTTCTACTTAATACAAAATGTGGGAAAAAGAAAAATACATTATGCTTATCACACATTTCATAAAGTTACCATCATCTAATCACAGAAGTGTAAAAGTCTGGTAAAAACAGTTAAAAACCAAATTCTGGTCTATAGGAAAAATCCTTCCCAAAATTACCTTATTTCCTATTCAGTATCGAATGAACTCTGAGCACTTACAAGTAAGGGCTAATACTTATTTTTAAAAGGGTTTTCTCTGAAATGGAGTGCTTAACACACCATTTCCACCAACACCACCCCCTCCCCCAAAGAACCTTACTAAAGAAATAATACAGGCTAACCGAACAGCTGAAACTAACTAAACCATTATCAACAGCTTGTAATAAAGATTTTTTTTAAAAAAATATTATTCATAACCACAAATAGGTATGTGCTATTGGAGAACTGTTCTTAAACTGCTGTTCCAAAATTCATCTTCTCTCTGATATCCTTGAACTGTAACGTCATGTTGCATTTGCAAGTAAAGTACCCCCTTGACTGCTGTCAGAGAGACTAAATACTCATCTTCACAGGTTGAAAAAAATACAGTATTACCATCTATAAACTCTGGAAGTTAGAATTTAAGATCACTTTATAGAAAACCCAAATAATTAAAGTGTTTAGTTTAGCTGCTAATTGGATGCATTCTGAGGGCCTATTTTTGTCAAAGATAAGCACAGCTGTACTTGGCCATGAGCTTACATACTGGTTTCAACAAGAACCTAAAACTATCCTGGCCCACATGAGTTTTGAATAAAGATTGGGTAATACTGAAACTGTGACCTTACTAGCAATATCAATAATAGAGTAAGATTCAACGGGATGTTTACTAGATAGCAGGACTACCGAGTAATTACAACACTGAAGAACAGTTTTGGAGAGAATACAGCTCTCATACTTCAGTGTTTAAACGCTGTCCAAAAACATCAGCTTTTGCGAAATAATTCTACAAGAAGATTAATTTGGCAGATCTTGAAGCTTTTATAGGTTCTCCAGTTGCTGCCTAGAGCTGAAGAAAACATACTGGAATAGATTAATTATATGTCTAGTAAAGTGCAACTATTACTATGCTCTTAACTTAGGTCTTGATTTCAAATGTTTTCTGCAAAAAGTTATTAACATCAGGGTTTACAGATTCAGCCTTCTGATTGTTCTTCAAGAAAAAGCTCAAGTTATTCTATGTGGGAGACTTATTTTCATGAGGAATATGCACCTCAAACAAATGTACATCTTCATTCTTATTCATTTTTCCCAACTGCGTCATCCCCTAACAATCAACCTTCTGCAAAAATAATAAAATCACGGCTTTCTCCTTTTATGTTTTTTTCTGCTCAAGTCTCTACTCAAAGGATTTACAACATTCAAACTGTGATTTTTCTCACTTCCTATCATAATAGGACGCCTCTCCCCAGTGCTGTCTTTTGGTTTCTCTATGCTATGGACAAACATAGGCAAACCTAAAAAACCCTTGCCAGAAAAAAAACTCCACATATATGCATAGGGAAAATATAAAGGAGCAAAACTGAGGAAACTAGGTCTCTCCCTATTAAATTTGATACAGACTTTAGTAACATATTCTACTGGGTCATGTCTAGTTTTTGGCATGATGCTGATGTGTCACACATTCAATTCAATTAATGTAAACTATAATCAATATTGTCATTCTTTCCACTTGGATATCCAAATCCCTAGAGCAGCCCTAGATATAGCATAAACTATACCTCAGCTTCCTGTTGTCACAAAATACAGTTCTGACAAAATTTCACGATTGCATGAATGCTTTGACAAGGGTGCCACTGATTCATTAGTACAACTAGAAACACAGAAATTTACCGTGCTTAAAAAAGGGCCGTGTCTCTTTCATGTGCAATAGTTTCAAGAACATTTCACTTCTAGACTTTCAATACAGAAGATTACTTTAATGATTTAAATATAAATGTGAAAAAGGAAGTAATTTTGAAGATTTCAGTGTAAAATGAAATATTCAGTTCACTTTTAATAAGTTCTAATCTAGATGTCAAAAAGACATTGTGGTAACAAGCCTCCTAAAAATGTCACAAAATGGAGAGACGGTTTTCAGGTGTGTTGCTAATGAAATCAGATACATTACCAATAGAAAGTGTTCTGATAGAGGATTGGATCCATGCTTTTAGTCAAGCAGACCTCCCACGAACTTCAGAAAGGCAATTTATTTAGATAAAAACTGCAGGGTAAGGCCCTTTAATTCTTAAGTATGAGTCAGCTTTTATGTTTCATATATAAACGAAGATTTTATAATCAGCAAAGAAAGGAAAAACGGTTCAGGATGCTACTTAGACTTTGAGCCTGTCTGCCTTGATCCTACAGATCATAACAAACCAAAACTGCCATTAGCTTTATTCACTTCTGCATGCAGCAGGATCCCAGATTCTGGATTCTTAAATATGCAGCCCATATAACTTATGTAACTTAACACGAAAATACACAACCGAAATACCAGAAGTTCTACACAACAAAAGCTCAGGGAAGGCAAAGCTTACGTCATATTTGCCTTGCCGTATTTTTAATGTAATTCGAAATTGATTGAGGCATAAATTTCTACTCGGATCCTGCACCCTGAAGCATCCAGGAGGAAAGCTGTGCCTGCATCGAGTCCCACTGCCTTTGGTACACTGGCATGGTATATAACGCAGGATTGAGGGGCCTGTGGGGTTTTGTTGGTTCACTCAAACATGCTTGTAATATTACTAAACTATAATATAGCTGACTGAGTCTGGGCTAGAGAGTAAACATTGACGTATTTTATAAGCACATAATCACCGAGTATTTTTGAAGTTTGCTTTTAGCATAGTTTTGTATCCTGAGAAAAGGAAGCTGGTATTTTGTATACTATAGGGTAGACTTCTGCAGTACCATGCATTCATAAGCAAGTACTGCTGCAAGTAACCAAAAGCCTTCCTGTGCAAATATTTACTTTGTTGAGAACATTTTAACCAGAGAGCTAAGACAAGCAAATATTGCCTACTGAAATCTTCTCTAAATGACATATTCTTACAAACCAAGTAGATCTATTTCCAAGGAGATTTGTCAGATATGTTTCCAAGCAGATCTGTCACAACATAATACCAACTGTCTTCAAATAACATAAAACCAAAGGGAAATAATGAAGATTAGGCAGAAAAATAACTTATTTTCACCTTATGCTGTCTATTTTTGCAACTATACCATACAAGATGAAAATATAATGTACTACATAGAGATCTGTGTCTCTATCAAATGACTTAGACATGAAGAACCACGTTGAGTTTTAGCCTTACTTCAAAGTCTCAGAATCTCAGACCTTCTAGTGATATTTTAATGTAACTTGATTACTTGCATTATCTTTTTACTGAAGAGACAAAAAAGGGAAATCACTGTACCAAATACCTGGAGTTTTACAAAATGCTAAATGGCTGTATACATAAGCAAAAAGAGTCAAATTCAACCATGGGAAACAAGTATGATTCTCATACACTGATCAACGTCACTCTATTAAACTACAGGGAAAAAAAAAAAAAAAAGACTGAAAAGGCCTGAACCTGTTTTGGTTCAGCATGGCAAAGAACTATAAAATCTCCAGAAATTAGAATTATGTAGAACCCATTACAAAGGTCTCTGGCTCTAAGTCATGAGAGCTCATCCTTCTTCCCTTGAACTCTAATAGAGAGTTTTGACACTAGCCGTAGCCGAAATCCAAATAGAATTAGAATCATAATATCTGAGTTCAGCAAAGCTGTGTGTTTCGCAAGGAGAGAATCTGCACACAAACTGTGTTAGGGTTTGTCTTGTTTGTTTGTATTCCTTCCTTCTTCCCAAAACACAAAAATAGAAATTAAAATGTCCTGGAGTTGGCCATAAGCCAGATTTCAAATCAATTGGCATCTGGTTAGTAAAAGGAAAGGATGCTTAATAGCTGAAGTTCATTTACTCCTCGCAATGTAAATTGCACTAATTAAAACTTCTGATTTTTAAGCTTCTAAACAGAATAAATAAGCAAACAAAACTTTTAGGGAAGCCAACAGAATTACTAACAAAGTTAAAGGTAACAGCAGAGGATCATAATATAATATATCCTTTCATTTTTGGTCTTCATTGTGAAAGCATTTCAGGGTTGGTCAGAAGCACCAAATAGTTTGAACTGATTTTACTTGTGCATTTAAGAACTCCACTAAAAGCTCTGTTGCAGAAAACAGATACGGAACATAAACCACACAGTACTACCTTACTCTCACTGCTCAAAGAAAATTCCCACTTAAGGATCTAACCAACATATAAAAAAACAACATCAAACAAACTTGGCAACTTTTAGTATTTATGCCATGCCACTAAGCTTATTGTCATATAATCACAATCCTCAATACTAATCCTAAAAATCCCACAACCAACATCCAATCCCTCACAAACAACTGAAGTGCTAGATTCAGTCTGCACTGTCTTTTATTTCTAGCTCGTGCCCTTTTTTTTAAAAAGAGGGAAGGAAAGGAAGAGAGGGCGAGAGGAATTAGGAAAGTGGATGCATATAATTTTGAATTTATAATGACTTGCAAATGTTATCTGTTGTAACATCATTTGATTAGCTTTCCTGACCACAACCTTATTACTACTTTGGGGTCTAAGCATGAACTCGGGATTTGGCCTCGAATGCTGAAATCAAGATTGTAATGAATTTACTGACCAGCCCAACTTTGCTGCAGGAAGAAAAAAAAAACCCCACATCAACGATAACTCTGTCTTTTCATTCCCAAGACCTTATACAACCACTGCAGCTCTCAAGTAAAAGGCTTATTGGTATATTACTGCCCCCACACGCAACATAGCTTTTATTATTTCCATAGCAAAAAATAAACATCCAAAGAAAGAAACAAACAAAATGACAGCCCTTACCTTACAAATTTGAAAATAATCTGAAGTGAGCGTCTCCTGGATCTCGTCTCTGGGTGTCCCTGCAGCTCCCACAGTCCCTCCTGGGTGCACAGAGCCACCACCAGCCCCACTTCCACCACCACTGCCACCACCACCACTGCTTCCACCCGGGGACGAGGCAGTTAAACCGTCCAAAACTTTGCGAAAATTAAATTTCTTCATTTTGGAAAAATCTTTCGGAAGATTTGTGGGGGGAGAAAGGATGTGTCGCAACACATTCAGCTACATGGAGCGAAAGAGCAAGTCTTTACTGGTCCTCTGAGTGAGGCAGCACTTTAAGTCTCTTGTGCCAAACAGAATGTCAATATTAGGTATGATTGATTGAAAAACACGAAGGCTTCATTTTGTCGGACTCAAAAGCTACCTGGGAAGGTCCTTCTCAAAAATAAATTTAAAAAGGAAAAAAAAAAAAAAAAAAACCCAAACAAATCCACGAGCAGCAGAACTAAGATTTACGTTCAAACAATGAACAACGGAACGATCGCCACGGGGGTTCTGTCACACAATCCACATTTAGCAGGGGGTTAAAACCGAAAAGTAAACACAAAATTCAAGCCGGCATCCAAAACAAGCGGGGGCTCCGCATCCCCTGCCTCTTTCTACCTAAAGACTTGCCTTCGGCACTTGGATTATTTCGACAAGAACTACCGAAAACTCGGCTACATCCGACTCCCCCTACCAAAGCCTTTCGGCCGGGGGTACCTTTGCCCCCCCGGGGTTTGGGAGGAGCGGATCCCTCCTCCCCGACACCGCTCTGTTCCCGCAGCCGGGTCTGCCCGCCCGGCACGAGCCCGCGGCCGCCGCTGCCCCTTGGCTCTGTGTCCCCCGAGAACTGCCGGCCGGAGGGTGCGCGGCCGTTCCCTGCCGAGGTGGGAGCCGCTCCTCACTTTCCTCGCCGCCCGCCCGTGCGGACGGGAGCGGCGGTAACGGGAGAGCTCCTGAGCCGAGGGCTGAGCACCTGTCCCGATCCCACGAGGTGACGAATCCCCTCAAGCCCTCCCGCCCGTCACGGTCACCGAGCCTGTGCCTTCGCCGTGCGTCCCCGGGGCTCGTTCCAGGGGGGTTTCGGACTCCCTCGGCGCACGGTGTTGGNGCCCCCCGCACCAGCGCGCAGCCCGGCGCCTGTTCCCCCCCGCCCCGCGCTCAGCCCCGTAGCGCTGGGGATGGGGATGAAGGGGGGGGGTGGTTGGCGCGGGCTGAAGCGCAAGGCGGGGCCAAGGTTGGTGATCGGCAGCGGCGGGCGGGTTCCGATTGGTGGCTGAGGTCTGGAGTGGGGTCGCTGTGAATGGCGGAGAGCGGAGGAGGGCGGGGATTGCTCTCTCGATAGCTCTACGGCGGGGACGAGCACGGCCGACGGCCGCCGCGATCCGCGGCCTCTGATTGGGACGCTGGCAAAGACGGGTGCGCGCTCCCACCAATGAGAACGGCTTGCGCCGCAAGGTTCCCGCCCCCTTCCCCCCTCCGCGACGCCCCGTCCCCGGCTCCGGAGAGCGGGGGTGCGGAGCCCAGGGGGCGGGGCTAATCCGGCGGCGGGGCAGCGCCCTCGGCGGCCACGCCCCACTGCGGCGGCGGCGGCGGCGGCTCCCGGGGCGGCGGGAGCCGGGCGCTGCGGGCTGAGAGCGCCTCCCTGAAGGGCGGAGGAGCGGGGCTGAGGGGGGGCAAGCAGGGGGACGTAGCCCACATCGGTTCGTGTCAGTGAGGGAGAGAGAGCCCAAGTTGTTTTCTCGGCCTCAGCGGCGGTGCGGAATGCCAAAAACGCACCGTAAGTGTCACGGGAGGTGGCGGTGACGGAGCGCACGTTTCCAGCCAGGGCGGCTGCAGAGTGCGGGTCGGTGCCCGGCCCGTCTGCTGACACCGCCGGGCAGCTCAGCTACGAGTCCCCTTTTCCATCCCGGGAGAAGGAAAAATAACACGCGTGCTGGTCTGGCTTGGTCCCCCGGAGGCTTGCCCCGAAGCCGTGGAAGTTGCGTGGGACGGCTCGCCGGCCTCTGAAGTGCGGTGCAGCACAAGAAGCAGCGTATCGTACACAAGAGTCTATACATAAAGGTTATTCAGGTCAGAAAGATACGAGGTGCCTATTAAAAGTGACTCACGGCACAGCTGTCAACGTGGCTGGAAGCTTGGAGGTGACTAAAGCAATCTCGTTCTGTACGGTAACTGGCACCTCTTCTTGTAGAATGAAACACTAGAAGTGGCACGCATTGGTCACCTCATTGTGTAGCTCTAACACCTGCTCTAATACCTAACCTTTTTCATTTTTTGTAACTAAGCCTTATGGTTCTATGAAGCAAGGCAGTAGTGTTTACTTTGGCTTCTTACACCGAGCTCCATACAATTTTGTTTTCACTTTAGCTCATCCTTGTGTGTTCAGAGGTGCTCCCCTTCTGAAAGATAAAAAGGTTCCAGTGAAATTCAAAGAGTAAGTGTAGCTTCACTTATGCCCTCATTAAAAATAAAGGATACGTGGCTGATGAATCTGGAAAGGTTGATAGGTTTCTGCAGCCAGAAAGAAAGGAACAGAACCTCATACGGGAAACAAAATATATGAGGACTGTGGCTATGGGATAGAAATGAAAAAAGGGATGGAACTGAGCAAACAAACCTATAAAGATGGGTCAGGTTTTGAAAAACAAGGAAAAATCTAAATCTGGTTGAAGCTATTTGAAGAATGTCATGTCCTGCTGATAGTATGTTCACCACAGGAAATGCAAGTGGGGAGGAAAAAAAAGCAAGTTAACAAAACCCAACAGAAAGATAACGATGTGAATTGTAAATAGGGAAGGGAAGGATAAAGTCAAAAATTACATAATTAGGATGAAGAAAATGTCACAGACAGTCTTACAAAAGAAAAAAAAAAAGAGAATAGGCTAGGAGTTGGGATGCTGGAGAAGAAAATCTGATAATATAATGATCCCATGGTTCTAGGGAGGACAAAGATAAGATGGTTAGTTTTAAGTGAAGAAAAGGAAGGACCAAAAATAGAAGAATGATAAAAAGCCTCTGGAAGTGAAATCAGCTGCATACATTTTTGGAATATCAACAACACCTGTCTTTCAGAGGATCAATATGAAGAGCTGGGTGCTGACTGGAAAACAGACTTGTAGAAAAAAACAATTACAACAACAAAACCAGATACTGCCCAACAAAACATTGATTGGTACTGTTTCAAAACNGGGAGGTTGAGCGGGACGAGACGCCTTGAAGCGGCGGTTCCTCGCTGGTCCCCGGGGGGTGGGGAGGGCGCGAGCAGCGGGGCAGGTAAGCGGCGTGCGGGCGGCTGTGGCTGTGGCGGCGGCGGCGGCGGTCCCGGCCAGCTGCGGAGGATCCCGCCCGCCCGGCCGGTTGGCCGGCGCGCTCGCAGCCGTTCTCCGAGGTACTGAAACCTCCGCCTGCAGCGGCGACAGCTCCTCCTCCTCCCCTTACTCTCTTCCCTCCCCCGGCCCGCCCCCCGCACCAGCGCGCAGCCCGGCGCCTGTTCCCCCCCGCCCCGCGCTCAGCCCCGTAGCGCTGGGGATGGGGATGAAGGGGGGGGGTGGTTGGCGCGGGCTGAAGCGCAAGGCGGGGCCAAGGTTGGTGATCGGCAGCGGCGGGCGGGTTCCGATTGGTGGCTGAGGTCTGGAGTGGGGTCGCTGTGAATGGCGGAGAGCGGAGGAGGGCGGGGATTGCTCTCTCGATAGCTCTACGGCGGGGACGAGCACGGCCGACGGCCGCCGCGATCCGCGGCCTCTGATTGGGACGCTGGCAAAGACGGGTGCGCGCTCCCACCAATGAGAACGGCTTGCGCCGCAAGGTTCCCGCCCCCTTCCCCCCTCCGCGACGCCCCGTCCCCGGCTCCGGAGAGCGGGGGTGCGGAGCCCAGGGGGCGGGGCTAATCCGGCGGCGGGGCAGCGCCCTCGGCGGCCACGCCCCACTGCGGCGGCGGCGGCGGCGGCTCCCGGGGCGGCGGGAGCCGGGCGCTGCGGGCTGAGAGCGCCTCCCTGAAGGGCGGAGGAGCGGGGCTGAGGGGGGGTACGCAGGGGGACGGAGCCCACATCGGTTCGTGTCAGTGAGGGAGAGAGAGCCCAAGTTGTTTTCTCGGCCTCAGCGGCGGTGCGGAATGCCAAAAACGCACCGTAAGTGTCACGGGAGGTGGCGGTGACGGAGCGCACGTTTCCAGCCAGGGCGGCTGCAGAGTGCGGGTCGGTGCCCGGCCCGTCTGCTGACACCGCCGGGCAGCTCAGCTACGAGTCCCCTTTTCCATCCCGGGAGAAGGAAAAACAACACGCGTGCTGGTCTGGCTTGGTCCCCCGGAGGCTTGCCCCGAAGCCGTGGAAGTTGCGTGGGACGGCTCGCCGGCCTCTGAAGTGCGGTGCAGCACAAGAAGCAGCGTATCGTACACAAGAGTCTATACATAAAGGTTATTCAGGTCAGAAAGATACGAGGTGGCTATTAAAAGTGACTCACGGCACAGCTGTCAACGTGGCTGGAAGCTTGGAGGTGACTAAAGCAATCTCGTTCTGTACGGTAACTGGCACCTCTTCTTGTAGAATGAAACACTAGAAGTGGCACGCATTGGTCACCTCATTGTGTAGCTCTAACACCTGCTCTAATACCTAACCTTTTTCATTTTTTGTAACTAAGCCTTATGGTTCTATGAAGCAAGGCAGTAGTGTTTACTTTGGCTTCTTACACCGAGCTCCATACAATTTTGTTTTCACTTTAGCTCATCCTTGTGTGTTCAGAGGTGCTCCCCTTCTGAAAGATAAAAAGGTTCCAGTGAAATTCAAAGAGTAAGTGTAGCTTCACTTATGCCCTCATTAAAAATAAAGGATACGTGGCTGATGAATCTGGAAAGGTTGATAGGTTTCTGCAGCCAGAAAGAAAGGAACAGAACCTCATACGGGAAACAAAATATATGAGGACTGTGGCTATGGGATAGAAATGAAAAAAGGGATGGAACTGAGCAAACAAACCTATAAAGATGGGTCAGGTTTTGAAAAACAAGGAAAAATCTAAATCTGGTTGAAGCTATTTGAAGAATGTCATGTCCTGCTGATAGTATGTTCACCACAGGAAATGCAAGTGGGGAGGAAAAAAAAGCAAGTTAACAAAACCCAACAGAAAGATAACGATGTGAATTGTAAATAGGGAAGGGAAGGATAAAGTCAAAAATTACATAATTAGGATGAAGAAAATGTCACAGACAGTCTTACAAAAGAAAAAAAAAAAGAGAATAGGCTAGGAGTTGGGATGCTGGAGAAGAAAATCTGATAATATAATGATCCCATGGTTCTAGGGAGGACAAAGATAAGATGGTTAGTTTTAAGTGAAGAAAAGGAAGGACCAAAAATAGAAGAATGATAAAAAGCCTCTGGAAGTGAAATCAGCTGCATACATTTTTGGAATATCAACAACACCTGTCTTTCAGAGGATCAATATGAAGAGCTGGGTGCTGACTGGAAAACAGACTTGTAGAAAAAAACAATTACAACAACAAAACCAGATACTGCCCAACAAAACATTGATTGGTACTGTTTCAAAACACCAACTGAGGAAAATCTTTTGGCTCACTACATATGTATATAAGGCATGTAGGTCTCTTTTGAAACTTCTGCACTAAGCTGGACATGAACCCAGAAGCAGAGACAGAGTGATGCAAATGAGAGTTCTGGGGTGATGCAGAAAGGAGCTCTGTCTGGTAAAGAGTAAAGAAAAAATACAGAAAAAGATTTTGAAAAGGAAAAAAAAATCCATTTGGTTTTGACACAGGAAAAGACATTTTCTTCTTGTTTAGTGGAGAAGAAAAATGGTAGACAGCTGAGGCATACAGTTGCTGGTTTACACTGCGCTTAGACAGTATTGGTGATTATTAGGATACTTCTGAGGTTGCATGGTTTTGGCACCCAACAGTGTAAAATGATTAATGTATGGAAAGGTTTAAGATGCTAAATTGATACATAACAAATGAAACAAGGCATCCCAATGTACTGCAGGGTATATGTATCTGAACCCGTATTTTAGATAGTAAAAAGGGAAAGACTGCATTCTTCAGGGCTTTCTTCTGGATAGTATCTTTTACATTTATCAGTCATCTTGTTCTGCACTGTCAAACAGAAACCAAATGTTAAAAGCATACAAATTTTCTAGCAAGATTTTGCTGAGAAAGAGCATCTTTATCAGTCTACACCATCAAAATTAGCATGAACTCTCATTCTGATTTTTGCTTAGGTAAACTTGTGACTACCTGCTGTCATATAAAAAGATTGGTCAGAATCAAACCTAGCAAGGGAGACTAATATTAATTCAGCATTATCTCAGTCCAATTCAAGAGCTGACCAAGAAAATGGAGAATCAGGAAAAGATGAACTGACCAGAAAGTGATAGTAGTAGAGGTTGTATATGCTTTGTGTATGACTGATCATTAATATTCTGGTCAGTTCTCTTTGGGGTATTTTTGCTTACCTCATCTGGATTTCTTGTTTTACTTTTTGGTAGAAAATTCTGGTTCAGCCAGTGGTTTACAATTTCCTGACTTTGTAAAGCTGCAGACATGTTTTAGTCTCAGGCTTACGTTGTTGGTAGTTGAAATAAAGACATGTAGAAGTTTTCAGGGAGCGGGGGTTTCACAGTTTACACTTTCAAAATGATTCATGTTACTCCTTTTGATAATAGATGACTTAGTAGTTAAAACTGATGACCTTTGAGAGAAATCATTGTATGCCCATCAGCAGCTGACTAGACCACAGCCTTGCAAACTATACTGTGAACCTCTGTGGTTGTGCAGAACTGAAGAGGAAGGATGTAATCGAATACCAGAAGCACATTTATGCCAATGCAGGCAAATCTGTGACTTCCATAGCTGCCCATTCCTCATTAGACTTTGGGACATTTGCCAGTATTATCCGTGTTTCTATGTAATTCCAGAACATCAAATGGCAGCAAGCGTAGTGTTCCTGCCTGCAGAGCCCCACTAAAAATATCCCCAGTCAGTGCTGAGTATCTGGTTAGAACAGCTTGCTGAACTCTATCAATTAGCCAGATCTTAATCTATTTAATGTGTTTTATTAAGGCTATATAATGCTAATGTTTTAATCAAAATGTCAAGCAGTACTAAATCAAATTCATTAGGAAGGTCCAAGTCTATCACATCCATGTGGTTACCTTGATCAAACAAACCTGTAATCTCATCAAAAAGTGAAGTCAGGCCTGCTTGTCAAGATTTGTTTCCATAAAGCCATGTGGACTTGCTTTCATTACATTCCTACCCTTTAACTCCTTATTGATTGAATCACACATAGCATGACTGCTTTAGTTCATATAACATCACTGGTTTTAATTCACAGAACATCACTGCTTTTTCTAACATTACTTAGAATGCCAAGTCTATAACTACCTTGGTCATTCTGCTTAATTCTTGGAAGAACTTGACGTTTCCTTTGGCCCTTTGAATTTTTAACTGTACAGAGAGCTGATAAAAAAATAACATTAGAAGGCTGGAAGTCTACTATTTTAGGAGCCTTAGATACTCAGGTGCCACAGAGACTGCTGATTGAAAAACAGCTGTGCCATTTTCAGCCTCCATAGATGTCAATGGATAGAAAAAGTATTCATCATCCTCATGTAATATTAATACATTATCCTTTTTCTTTTTTTTTTTTTTCTTTTACAAGTGGATAGGAATCTTTTCCATAAAATTTTGATCTTTCAAAATTGCACAGAGACCAGATTTCTTAATGAAGAAGCTGTAACAAGGTGGGATGTGTCTGTACAAAACTGAGAATGTAATTTTGTAAGAAGAACTAGTTTGCACAGTGGTCCAAGGAAAGGTGTAAATTAGTGCATAGGTAGAGTTATCTGTTACAGCTTGAGGTGATCCATTCTTGTTGCTGTTGAAAAGGAAGGTCCTGCATTCACTTGAGCCCTTTGGGTTTTTGCCCCTTCAGCAATAAATTAATATGCTAGGAAAGTCAATAGTTTTCCTTTGGGTTAATGAGCTGGATTAGCTCTGCACAGGGTTAGACAAGCATCAGAGCCAGTGCAAAGGAAGGTAGAGCTGTAGGGCTGGGCAGGAAGATGAAGGTAGCCTCCCTTTGGTTAAACTTACTTTAGGCATACAGAGTAGCTTCATCACAAGGGTAGCCTATTGAGTCATACCTTAAATATGCGCCCTACCCTGGAAGGGCTGCACATCTCAACAAGGAACTGTCACAGGCCACCTAAACGGCATTTAGGGGCATAACATTGTGACTAGTTTTTACAGACTGTCCTGTTGCAGTAGGACAATGTGTTTCCTGAAGAGAGTTGTCCCAGGGCAAAGAGGGGACTCAACCTACAATTTGTTGCTCTGGAAGCAGGAGTCTTTTCCTAAAATGTTGTAGGGTACAAACTGTAACAGAAGCTACAGAAGAATTAAAGTCTCAGTGATTCTCTGCAGTTTCTTGCTGTATCTTTACTACAGCAAATATGCAAAGCTCTGGGATGACTTACTGAGATAACTTGGGTTCTAGTTGTGACGATGTGGGGCCTCTCCTGGGACACAAAGCTAGTCAAATAGGCTGGGTAAACTCTGGAGTCGTCAATATATGTCATATACCATATCACCACAGATTTCTGACCTGCCTTTTTTTTTGCAGTTTTTGGGCTGACTTGTTGGTCTTCGCAGCGAGCTTACATTGTATTCCACGTTCAGTTTTCTAGTTCTTCCTTTTAAGCCCTTTTCTTATAACTTTGTTTTGTAAATCACTATCTGTTACATAGCTTAACTACTTCTTTCTCCTCTTACTCCTTCAGTAAGGATTAAATAAAACTGGCTTTCCCTGCTGTGAACCAGGCTAGCTGAACTTCTAATGACCCAGGTTTGCAACCCAGCCTGTGCACATATGATGTATCTACAGGTGTCCATTACAATACTTGTTCTAGTAACTGTCACAGATGGCTGGAAAGCAGAGCTATTATGTTCTTACCCTCAAGTTTTCATTTCCACCAAGCATATGCCTGCTTTTTGATCCATACATCCCTTTTCTGATTATTTTTTTTTTCAAAATATTTTCTGGGCTCCCCAGCTCAAGAGGGACAGAGTACTGCTGGAGAGAGTCCAGTGCAGGGCCACCAAGATGATCAGGGGACTGGAACATCTTTCATACGAGGAAAGGCTGTGGGAACTGGGACCGTTTAGTCTAGAAAGGTGGAGACTGGGGGGGGATCTCATTAACATTTACAAATATCTAAACGGAGGGTGTCAGGAGGCTGGGGCATCTCTTTTTTCTATGGTAGCTAGCAACAGGACAAGGGGTAATGGGATGAAGCTGGAACACAAAAAGTTCCACTTAAATATATGAAAAAACTATGTCACTGTTCAGGTGAGGGAGCCCTGGCACAGGCTGCCCAGGGAGGGTGTGGAGGCTCCTTCCTTGGAGGTCTTCAAGACCCTCCTGAACATGTTCCTATGTGACCTGATCTAGGTGGACCTGTTTCTGCAGGGGAGTTGGACTAGATGATCTCTAAAGGTCACTTCCAACCCTGCCATTCTATGATTCTATGATTTTCATGGCTATTTTTTTTTCCATTCTGAACAATTTTTTCTAGTAGCTGCAAAACATCAGGAACTGATGTCATTTCAAAGTCAGTTGTTGCTAGTTCTCAGAAAGGATTTCTGAAAAAACGACAGGTGGGAAAATGGGATAGCTACTAGCTTTTCAACAGAAAGGCTAGTGGTCCTTGACCAAATGCGTACTTATCCAGGTAATATATAACCAGATCACCAAACTGACCAATCACCTTCACAAACTATTAGCAAGAAATCATAATTTCCAAGTTATCAAGAATCAGCTTTCAGATAAAGGAACTTAAAGCATTAGTTGAGCATGTTAGATAATCTACTGTATTTAAATCCCTTGAGAGAAGAAGATTCTTTATTAAAGCACAATCAGTAAGAGCTTTAGCAAATCGGGAGGGCTGCAATTCACAGTGAATATTCTTTTTGTTGTCAGCTTTGCTACAAATTTGACGTTTTATGCCTTTTCCTGTTACTGCTTTGAGTATTTTGCAAATTATCACTGGCATTTGATGTGACAGCTAATGTATTCCAAATTGATAGTTCATTTTACCAGATTCTGCACTAACAAAGGTCTCAATTAGGACTGGGCTACTTCTCTTGGTTGCTTTCAAACCCACACAGTCTTGCAAGTTTGAAACATAATATTTGAATTCATATTCCACGTACAGGAGACTATAAAATAACAGCATAAGGAGTTAGAAGGAAAAAAAATACATTTAATGAGTCTACACTTGCTCTATAGAAATGCCATCAGCACAGTTTACATTTTTGGGACGGGTTTCTTCCAATACTCACAGCAGAGAGATTTCTTTTTAGCTAGGGAAAATTTCAGCTGCCCTTCAATATCCTTCAGTTTAAATTATAGGGTAAAAAGGTCCCTTCACTCAAACTAGTTTGATGAATCATAGGAACCAAAAATATAATGTGTCAGGTCACAAAATATCAGATATCATGTCCTTGGTCTCTGTGCAAAACAAATCTTGGTAGAAAAGTCTAGACCTGCTATGACCTTGGTCCAAAAGCAGGTGACTGACAATTCATATAGATGGCCTTTAATTTAGTATTGATATTTGCATGAGAGAAGAGTTGGAAAGATGAAGGCAGAGAGAGAAAAAAAGAAGAGTAAAGGGAAAATGGAGCTCACATTCCAACATTTCAATACTTCTGTCATTAAGAGCATTCAGTTTTATGTCTGCATCTTTCATTTTTAACAATTGAAATGCTCTGTAAATACATTACTATTGACCTGCAAGACCAATATGCTTGTCTCTTCTAGATCAAGCAATACTTCATAATAAACAGCCTCATCAGAAGCCTCCAGGGAAGAAATGCTACCTGCAGTCTGACTTTCAACCCTTTTAGAAGTCTATGAAGAAAAGTTAGCTAATATTCTATAGCATTGTCCCACCAAACCATTCCAGGGCAACAGACTGACCACAGCCATGCATTGGTCCGACATTGCAGAAGGACTGTGAATAACCTAATCTGAGGCCTGTGGATTATGTCAAACTGGTTAGTCCATGGGTGAGTTTGATCACTGAAATGCCTGTTATGCCTTCCTTTTGCCTTTCCTCCACCATATCTTTTTTTCCCTTTAACAATTTAAGAACAGATTGAAGGCAGATCAGACAATTCCATTCCCTCTGCATGTATCCTATGAAATACTGCATCCTAATCTCGATGCTTCATTGAAAGGAGATCTGGCAGAAACGTTAGCAGTGAAAACCCAATCAATCCTAAAAGTTAAAAAAATGTTTCTTTATGCCAGGAATGGCATCTGTATTATTCCTCTGCCCTTGTTCCCTCTCTCAGTCAGGGTTTTTCTTATTCCAATGTGATGCATCAAGTAAGAATTTGGTTATGTAGTGCCTGTATTGTACTGAGTTGTGTCAGGGCCTTTGAACACTTGCTGTCCCACCCACATCCTTCAGGTAGTAGATATTTGCAGAGTGCTTTTCCAGATAAGAAGCTAGTGCAGTGCTGATTTGCAACACAGTGTTGAGCGTAAAGCCTGTCCCTCTGCAATTTATGTGCTGCGTGTAATGCTATAAATGGCCATTTCTTCAAGAGCTGAAGGAAATGAGAATGCCCACTGTCCACCTCAGGCCAGACTTGAGCTGAAGTCTTCAGTATATAATCAGTATATTTTATTTAGGGAGATAGGAATAATTTAGTTTCTAGTTCAGAAGCAGAAAAGTGTTAAAATAATTGTAATAAATAAATAAATAAAAATGTAAAAATTGTAATAATTGTTTAAATATCAATTAAGATAGGAAATGTTTCCTTTGACAATACCAATTCTATTTATCCAAAATGTTGGTTCATTTTGTTTCTGCTAACCATATATATAACCATATATACCTGACATACTCATTCAGTCATCGTGTTGGCTCAAACTAGTCCAAAATATCTGTCACTGACCTCCACTCCTGTTCTTTATAAAGGATTTGCCAGTGACTCACTTCTGTTCAACTTCACTTCCTTCACTTAAAGAAACCCAGAGAACTCAGGTTTACTACATTTTGAGAGGCAGTCTGCAGCTCAGTTGTTCCACTGTACTCCACAATAAGGCATCTCAAGAAAAAGATGACCAGAAAATATTCTAAGTAAAAATTAAGAGATGATTCCTTGTCTCATGTACTCGTGGCTGCTTCCATTTCTTACTGAGCAAGTCTTTTAATTTCTGCTATAGGAAAATATGTATTCTCCTCACCTCACCTGTTCATGGGAATCATGTTGTTTCTGGCCCCCTAACATCTGACCAGCCTATCGTATATACCATGGATCTCTAGACTATACAATTGTGCGACTGAAATGTAGTCAAATGATTCTGCTGCAGGACTGAATCTGAACATGAGGAAGAATCTATTTGAATTGACATTTAGGGATGAGCACAAGGGCCTCTCACTCTGAGTGACAGAAGGGAGAAACAGAGCCTAGGAAGCAGAAACACGGGCTGTGGTACAGGTCTTGGGAGATGCATTTGCCCAGCAGAGTGGAAAATCCCATGCTCTTGGCAGGAAAGGGACAAGGCAGCCACCAGTCTCCACCACCAAACCTGATGCAAATCAGGTTCTCAAGCTTGGGCAGGAGCTGTGGCCACTTGGTTGGGCTAGGAGATTACGATTGGTTTAACAAATCTGTATGTGAGGGAGAGCTTAATATCAGCCAGACTATCCCCAAATATCTATCCTAACCTTGGCCAGTTGTTTTATCCTTGTCAAGTGAAGAATTAAACACAGCTGTCCTGCATATCAAGTTCTGTGTGATTACCATGGAACCAAATGAGTATCCCAAGAAGGTGCAGGAGGAATTTTCTAAAATACCTGGTAGAGACCATGCTCCCACATTGCCAAGTCTCTCTCAGGCAGAACCCACTGCCTCCTAGGTGGGACACGTCAGACTGATGCTCTTGCTTATCCCATCTATGTCATAAAGCCACGCTTTATTGCCCAAATTCAGGAAAAGATTTAAAAAATCTTTCTCTCCATTGTTCTACTGACTAGCAAATAATTGCATAGCCCACTCATGCACGTCATGTCATGCTTGTCTCTATCCACATGGAAAATCACATTTAATCATTGTCTCCAGCATTAGGAGAGTGCTCAAACTGATAAACCGTATCACGCACTTTGATAGTTTCTTCCCAGGGTAGTTAGGCTTTCTGTATTTTTGAGAATTATTTTTCTCATCTCTGTAAAGTAAACCAAACTGGTCTAAAGGGTGACAATAAGAACCTGTCAGTTATTGAGTAACATGCACCCAAACCTAAGTACACTGCCTTTCACTCATCTGTCATATATTTTAGCCATTTGTTTCACCTGTTGGCAGGTTCAAAGGTGAATCGGTATAACAGATGCAAATACTAATTAGTTTGGTACTTACGTTTGCATAGTAGTCCCTGGAATGTAGAATTTCAGGTAATTCATGAAAGACTACTTACTTTTGTCCCCCCATACAGCACAGATGAGCCCAGCACTTTTTTAAAAATCAGAATGTGCATGTCTACACTCCCCTTTCTTGGTTAACATCAACACAACATCCCAGCCCTGATTTGCAAGTCGTAAACCCAAGACATTTTATGTCTTGAGTGCCTCCTGAAATGTGCATTTTTGATCAAGTGCACATACTCTTCCTGTTCATGGCTCAGCAATGTAGCCTATGGAAGATGATTGGCATTCATATAGAAATGAATTATGCTTTCTTACCAGTATGAATTATTGCTTTCACCTCTGAATATACATACATTGATGCTTGTGCAGATTCTAGACACCTTTGGAAGGAAGTGCATTTTGAGTGACTGAGAGAACAAAGAAGGTTTCTAGTTCTCATCAGTCTATTCTTTAAAATATATCACATAACTGACAGACTTAGCATTTTGATCGCTGCATTTAGTTTAAGCTCACCAAAACTGATTCTGTCAAGGTGGATTTGTCTTTTCTTTCCAGGGGTTTGTGTTAAAACTCAATCTGTGCCTTATCTTTAGGACAAAACCCTCAACTTTTTCTTTTTTTCTATTCTGATGCTACTGATGCCATTATGTTTATTTAGAAGAAAGGAAAAAAAACCTCAAGTTCCTTGCTGTTCCCTCTTTGCTCACATAGTTGGGATTTGACTCCTCCACTCAATAAATGGTTTTGTTTCAGTGCTAGTTTGCCCATTTTTCTACCACTGTAGTTTGTTCTGACTCTGTTACACTAACAGACACTGCAGTTGCAGATGTTTGCTGGGATGTACACCCATCAGAGGACCTAAAACACCAGCATTTATCTCTTCATGAGTGTGGCACTCATGAATACTTCTGTGAAGGAAGTATTCAACCTCCTCACCAGCTCGTGTTCTTCATCTGCCCTGTATGATTCAAGTAGGTCTTCCTTCTCCTTTTATTTTACAGTTTCTGGTGTGAATACATAAAAGCTTGAATTCTGGGTGCATGTTGTATTTGACAGGCTAATTGATCCATTTTAATTAATTATCTTCGGCTCATACGTAAGAGATCACTTCTCCCATAAGTAGCTTTTAAGGAATCCAGTCATTAATCTTTTTAAGCAGATATTCTGTTCTAGCTCCCTCTAAGGCATTTGTTCACACAGCCTCCACACTAGACTTACCCAGCAGGGAAATCCCCAAAGGCTTCTGTTCTCTGAGCTCTGGGAGAATCCTACCTCAGAAAATGATTCCTGGAAGAGAAAGGTCACTAGATTTTATTCAGATACTCTTTTATCTCAGGTAAGGTAACTGAATTAAGCTGACTTCAATTTGCTTTTGAAGTTTTTGCAATTTGTGGGAACAATTACACGTAAAATACTGGGAGATGGGTAAAGCCCTATGTCTTTCTGATACTACATTAAAATTCCTTTTGACTACAAGTCACCGTATTTACAACCCCTTGCTACCATGCTGAGATAAAAACGTTATTTGTGTTAATTTTAAATAAGCTTTGGCAACACAAATTATAAAACCCTACTGAGGTCCTGTTTTTGCCTGTTGTAACTCACAGATACAGAATTCATGAACTCTTGGGGTATTTTTTTCTGTCTGCAACACCAATGTTTTTTGAAACCCTTGTTTGTATCTCGCTTTCCTCTTTTGCCATGCAATCTGCTTTGGTTGGCAAGTAGAAAGATACTAGTGTGGTAATAATTTAGTACAATCTTGGTTCTCACAGTGTTATTAGAAGCAGGAGCTGATAAACCGATAATATATGAAAGATGGAGTTGAGTCAATGACTAGGACAGTATAGATTTAAGAGTAATGTATAACGGGAACCAGAAAGACTTAAACAGAAATAGGATGAGAGACTTGGAAGAAAGCTGATTCAGAATAGATTCTGATGTTATGAGGAGGGCATAGGTTTTTAGGGTTTCAGAGAGGAGAGGAGAGGAGAGGAAAGGAGAGGAGAGGAGAGGAAAGGAGAGGAGAGGAGAGGAGGGGAGAAGGGAAAAAAAAAAGGGGGGGGGGGGGACAAACAAGGGGAGAAAACAAAATAGGTTTTCTGTTTTGGCCATGCTGAATTGAAGTTGACAGCTAGCTAGCCCCAAAATTATGTCAGACAAAAGCTGAGGCGTCAGTTTGGACAGGAGACAGACACCAGTCAGTATTGTGTTTGTCAGCATAGTGATGGTTGTTGAATATGTGTTTGTGGTTGAAATTACCCCCAGGGAGCCTGCAAAGGGAAAAAGAATTTTAGGGCCAGGGTTACGAAACCACCACAAAACATTTCAGGCATAAGAGCCACATTGAAGGGGCTGGAAAGTTTATGTTATCCTAACCAAATGTGGCTGATGCAGAATGCCGTGCTGTCCTTGGAGACAGCATGTGCTGTGCTGTATTTGAACACACACAGTGGAGAGTTAGGAGGATGAGGGGCTCTGTCTTTCCCAATGGTGAGTGCAGGGGAGTACTTAGCACATGTGTGGGATAGCAAAATTAGAACAAGGCTGTTTTCATATTATTTATGGAAGTGGCACCAGGTCAAATATCTGAGTTTTCAGTCTTCCCCTTACTTTACAAAGAGAAAACGAAAACCCCACAAGACTACTGCTCTGAGTGTCTCTAAGTTGAGTCATGTATGACCACTCAGTTGGGCTTTATGTCGATGATGATATGGCAGTTCTGGCCTGATTTGATCTGACATTACACCAGGCTTCTCTCCCTTGCCTTGCGCTTCATCCCTTGTATCAGATCTTGCGAGGTCACGAGTGTAAGTCAGATCAACATGCTGAAACTATTTGCTTTTTGGCCATGTCAGTTTTCTGACAGATCAGCTTGTTCTCTCAGCTCACCTCACATCTGCACAGCATCTTGGGCTTAGAGCTGATGCAAGGAAAGTCTCAGGAACACAGGGCTGGGACAGGGGAGGTAACCCCTTTCAGCAGCCACTGGGAAAAGTGCAACAAAAATTGGCACTGGAACCGGTCTCCCTGTAGTTGGGGTAGAGTAAAAGCTTTCTTGTGGAGATGAAGTAGGCTGTGCTTTAAACCCAAGTTGCTATAGTGCAAGTCTCCAGTTTTCTATTGCATTGACATGTATTAACAATAAGACTACTAATTGCCTTGTCTATTGCTTTTTTTGCACAGCCCTCTTTATCTTGTACTAAGCAAACACTGTTTAGATTCCGTTCCACAGGCACAGTTTACACAGGGGTCTTCATGTGGCAGTTTTTGGACACAAAATGTGAACAATCACTTTTCACCTCTGAGATTAACAGATATACTCAGTGGTGGTACTTCTCCATCTTTAGCTCATTTTTTACAATAACTAGATCAAGAAAGCCAAGTGCTCAGAGCAGGGTAAGTTCTCAACTTTAAGACCAGTCAGTAGGTGGGAGGTGGGAAGGATCTGCCAGTGTGACCTGGGGGATAATAGATGAGAGTATTTTGACACTGCATGTTTCTCTCATGTACCGTGCCTGCCTCCTCTCACCTTGATTACGAAGTTTAAAAAAATCCAATTCTTCACCGCCTACACACGTACTATTAAAATCATGATGTATATTAACCACAAAATCTTTCCCAGCTGGATGGGAAATTGCTGACAGTATTGCTAACAACAGAAGCCAACTCTTCATTGTGTAGCCATCCACCATGGTGCCATGAAACCAAAGCCTGCCAGGTTTTACAGTTATAGAAATTGTTAGCTTCTCATCCACTCCTCCATCTTTACTTCTGGGGTTTTTTTTTGTTACACTTCCTCTCTCCCTGGGTAAATATAAACACCCAAGATCATGGGTAGCAGTGACAAAGCACAGTTGAGGGGTGCCCAAATACTTTGTCACATGCTCCATTATTTTTGGGGATGATACACAAAGGAGAAAGGGCAGTGCAGACAGACTTGCATTCTGTGTCCTAGCTTAAGAGTGGCTGCAAATTACCGATGCTCCCTCTCTCCCTGGCAAATAGGTACAGATATGGATGATTCTTACGGCCAAGCTATTTTTAAAAGAGTTCACAAACTAAATGTAAGAAGGAGCAGTTCTGAAACATGTCCCTAGGCCCACTGTATCTTTCAAATTACAGGAAACTTAGGCCTAAGTTCAAACTTCAGCCCTGCTTTCATAGAGTAGCACTTGACAGCTCTGGTCAAGCATTTTGACTGGGGTTAGGAGGTATTATCACAAGTTAGGGCCCCTTGCCAGTCTGAAGTAAACGAGTAGTACTGGTTTTCTTAGTAACTTTGTTTCTCACTAATTTCTGTTATTTATCTCTGAAATTTCGTCAAGATTTGCAAAGGAAAATATTGCACAAGTGAAAGACAAAGCTGGTCTCTAGGAGGAGAGATTTTCTCTGGAATTCAGTCCAGTGACAGCTACAGCTACTTCAGTGTACTTTTGGGCAGAAGTCAAATGAGGAGTATCACATACTGACTTGTGCAAGCATTTAACATCTGTAGTCTTGAATGGCTCAGTCTGTGCTGAAAGGATTGCTCTGTTCCTAGCAGTCCTTATTTCTGTTGTTGTCTTTGAGACACTATGAAATGGGAATGATTGACACGTGGATCAAATTATAGGTTCTAGGTAAATTGCAGGCAATTAATTTCCACACCAAAAGAAACACATGAAAAAAACTATTGTTGTAAATAGAAAATATGTATCTCAGTCAAAACAGAACCCATGGCTGCAAAAAAGAGCCACCCTTCATTTCCATTGCCACGGTCTTCTGAGGCCAAAGGGGACTAAAGCAAGTAATTAATGAGATATCTTCTTGTGTCTGGGTGTTGTAGGTCCTTTTCAACAGTTACTGAATATTTCATCTGCTTTCATTTATCTTCTCCCAGCATGTTAACACCAAATAACAATTAGCACTTAGCAATTAAGATCTGTCTTGCAAGAATAACAGAGTCTAGTGTTCTGCACAGCTGTGGGACCTGTATACACCTCCTCTCCTCAAAAGAAGCTGATCTGAAACATGTGAGGTGAGTCACTATCTAGGCCAACAGAGCTTGGAGGGAGAAAGAAATAGGTCCACCAACCTTTAAGGCACGTACCCGCATAAAACCAGGTGAGACTGCAGCACAGGTCTTTATTGTTTTAATGCACATTCAACTGAGAAAGAGTTGTGTCTCAGGGCCACAGCAGCTGTGAGGAAATTGAAAGGATGCCCAGTGTGATCACGAGACATCTTCTCTAGAGAGAACTACTTCCAACCAGGGAGGCTGCTCCTCTTCATGACTGTACTTGGAAATGAGGGCAACTGTCTCTTAGAGTGGATAGCCTTTAGCAGTGTAGATATAGCTACGGTAACTGAGTATCTCTCCAGTAACTACTATCAGTGAAAGAGTTAACAAGTTCCTAAGAGCTGACGTTAACCAGAGACGACTAGTAATTTGTTTCCAGAGTCAATTTTGCTTTGGGCTTTTGCAGTTAGATCTGTTTCAGAATGAGAAGTTGTGTTCAGAAGGCTTTCTGCAATGACCAATGTAACAAGCTAATTTAAAAATAACTAAAGATGAAAAATTCCCCATCGTGTTATGGTGTCTGTCTTTACTTATAAGGTATCCTGCTTATGTTTTAACATTAAACGTATTTAACTTTTTTTTTTTTAATGTCCTTTGGGTTTTTTCCTTTCCTCTGTCAGCCCATTCAAGTGTCTTGGCAAGGATGAGAGATCAGGTTCACCTCCACTTAATCTAAAACTGTAGTCAATATCTTAATATTGTATAATGGTTACTGCTGTAGAAGTAGAAGAACAGAGACAGTTGTTGCTGTTTACCCACAGTTACAGTTATCAGGAGCACATAGACTTTTCTCTGTCTTCTCCAATTCAGATAAATCTATACCTTCTGATGTGGCTCGTCACTTTTGGTTTCGTCTGCCCTCCTTCTGAGTATGGCAACACCTGTCAAAAAGCTGAATTCACACCACTGATGCTGGTTACACTTGTTACCTGTGCACATATGATCTGACTTGGTCTTTGCTGTGAAGCCACCTCACCATCACCAGAACAGCCTTAGGAGGTGCAAGGATTATTCCAGGACCTGGTCTGAGTCTGACAAAGGTGGGCTTCCTCACAATGATTTAGAGGCTTGTAGGCAGAGCTCTCTTCCCTTTCTTAGTCCTGTTGCATCCCTGTTTCCAGTTCAGAGAGCTATTACATAGCTGTGGTTCATCCTCTCTGAAGCCTACATATATGTTCTCCATGCCTTTCAATGGGCAGTCACAGCAATGACATGTTATTAATTAGTGGTTTTTCTGTTCATAAGTAAATCAAAAGAGCATGGCATGTGAAGCCACGAGTAAAGAAAACTCTAATGCCTACAAATGTGGCTAATTAGAAATGACTGATTCCATTTTTCCTCAGGGAGGGAAACTATTCCTCTAAGCTCCATAATTAGGAGATTTAGTCACATCAGCATTAGGAAAACTTAACACTGAACATTGGAGGTTTTTTTTTTTTTTACAAACAATATAGGTCCAGATTTGCTGATTCTTGCATTCTTTCATCTCACTTCTACTCATTTGGCTTAGGTAATATTTTATTGTGCTGACCAAACCATGGTTTGGTACTCTCCAGCTACATCACTTGCTTAAAGTCATGACACCTATTAATCCCAATATCCATTTGATAGAGCATTTTATGCATTTGTGCTAGCCACATCTAGCAATTCCTCCTTGACTATGTTCTCATTAACCTTATGACTCTTTTCTGTCATCTCTCTGGTTTTTTTATATTTATAAAAGAAATATATATACTATACATATATATATATCCATTTCTTTTTTATATTTATTGGGGTCTGTCCTGTCTAAACCATGACAGGGCTGAACTTCAATTTAATGAATTCAACTCATTCCTCTAGCTCGCATTTTGTGTCTTCTCACCTTCCAGAGTTGAGTTTGTGCTTCTGTCTTTCTGTCCTGCAGATATGGTTAGGCTCTGGGCAGTTTGTTCTCAGGTTGAGAGGGATTGCTTGGGCATGACAGGAGATCTCCTTGCTTAACCCTCTGCCACTAATACTCATCCAGGCATTTGGCTGTTTTTCACTAGGCTTTGTAGGAGGTAGGCTTATCATCAGGTTTGCACCCTACTTGGTACTCCTGTAAAGGATAGTCTGCAGACATCTCTCAAAGACGTATCTTTTCTTGTTTCCTCATTATTCACCCTAAAGATAAGAGACTCATAGAATACAGTGTCATGTTGCCTGAGGTTGAGATCAGGAATGAGTAGAAAACAGAAGATTCAAACAGCTATTCTGCAGTTTCTCAGGAGAAATGAACTAAACTCTGCTTTTCTGTGACCTCGCCTGACAATATGTCTTTTTGCCTTCCTCTAGCAACAAGACAGCAGTGAGGTTCATGGATTTTCTAGTCAACCATGCCACACTTGGCTCAACTAACAAAAGTCCTTGTGCTAGCTATGCAATTTTTAACCACTGCATCCCACGGTGTTTATAGACCCAAAACCAGGACACAGGCAACAAATAGCTTTTGCTTTAGGGATGCCAGTATACTCACCATGTCTACTGTTTCAAACAGAGCTAGTTGCCTGAAAATATATTATAAAGAAAGATCTCTTCCTGTACTGGCTGAAACAAGCAGGGATGCATGAACAATTTCATCTCCCAGCATGACAGATCAGGCAGGCAAGTGGCATCGTGGGCAGCAAGGAGGAGAGAAATATGCACCTTTGGGTAATAACCTTCTTGATCATCTTGGAAGATAGTGTCTGTTCACAGATCTGACAATTTTTCCACCTCCAACAGACTGCTGACATATGATGGCAAAATAAACCAGGATTATGTGCATCACCTCTGCTGGCTGGTCTAATAGCAAAATGTCTGCATGGCTGTGGTTTTGAACCCCTCTGGAATATTGAAGTTTAAGATTTAAATCCTTCTTATGAAAAGGGATATGATGTAATCCACTTTTCATTCAGTGGCTTTCATAGATTTGTAGGTTGAGAAAACATCCTTAAGAGAGTCATGTAGTTTAAAACGACTGTGTGTTGGCTGCAAAACACTGCATGGCATGACACACTTCCCTGCATTTGGCACACGCTAGAAGAGCTGTAGTTTCAGTAATCTGCGTGTAAGGACATCTCAGGGAACTATACAAAAAGCTACTATGGCGTATTTTTCTGTCCACTAGGCTTATTATCCTGTCAAATTATATAATTAAGTTGGTGTTCCAGATGCATTATCACCCCCAGTTGCTTGCTATTTATCACCTTACTTTGCTGTAGCTGCTTACACTATTAATTCCTCTACCTATTTGTTAGCTGTTGATGTAGTGTTCTTTCAGTTCTAGTTGCTTGTCCTCATTACCTGTATAAAGAAAAAGACATCTGTTTTCTTGAAAGGAAATGTTGTTTTATAGTCTTTCCCAACAGATAACATTTAGGGTCACATTTCCCTTTGAGGAATGCTCATGAGTAATTGTCAGCAGTTGTGATTATTCAGCTGGTTACCCAGCTTACATTTTGTTGTGCTACACTGAGTAGTAGTCTATTCTCAAGTTTTCTCTGTCTGCATGTTCAAATGGTTGCTTCATAAATTTGTTTTGTGATTTGTGTCGTTGCTTCTTACCTACTGTTAAGTAAAGCTTTCTAAAAGTAGAATGCCTTTCAGCAGAAAGTATTGAAGCGTTTCAATCTTCATACAGCTCCAATAAGACAAAATACTGAGTGTCTTTCCTGAACGATCTGCGACTGCTTTATGAACATGAACTAATATGTTCTCAACAGCACCTGTGTGATAAGAGAAAATCATTATTTCTATCTCTTGGAAAAACCGAGACACTGAAAGGGTGTAGGATTGTTCTGAGCTCATTGCGAGCTGCAAGCTGTGACTGAAATCTGTTAGACCTGCCTTAGAGCTGCCATGCTGACGTATATAATGCAGAAGCCTCCTGGAGTCAGCTTTCTTAGCTCTGTAAGACACTGACAACCGGTGAGATCCTACAGAGTGCTACAAATCCCTCCAACCCACGTCAAAGGTCATGCTTTTGCAGCAGAGGCTGTGTAAGAGCTGCCTTATGTCAGTTAAGGTGGGACACTTGGGTTATTCTGGTCTGACTCCATCAGTTGCTTAGTGTCACAGACTGTTCCTTTTGAGGTCTTATCTGCTGTTAGCAGATAACATCTATTAACCTGCTGTTGTGCAGAGCATTCATCACAGTTACAGGTTCCTACCCAGAATTTTCCTTTGCCCCTACTTAAGACCACCTGAGTGATGCCACTTCTGTTTTGCATAACAATAAATGAACATGAGGGTCTGCCCATCAGCTTCAGGAACATGAAGGAGGTTTTGAAACAAGTTTCTTTCCCAATCTTCTGGCTTGTGATACCACTCAACGGAGTTCTAGCTTTCCTAAAATACTTTCGCTTCTTTCAGTACACACTTTGTGTGAAATGCTCCTCAAATTTCTTTTAGCTGTTTTTGTTACACTCACAAAAAAAAAAAAAAAAAAAAAAAAGGTGGCTCTGGCAGCCTCTCCCGTCTTACAGATGTACCCTGTAGCCTAATCTCCTTAAAATCCTTTCTCCCAAGAGACTCCTGACCAGAAGATAAGAAGGAAGGGGCTCTAGATGTAGAGAAGACATTGTCACCTAGGACAATAGACTCTTAGGGTTAGCAAAATTATCCTATGTATTTTAGACTGCTTTGCCTAAGCTGTGGAAAGCCAAGTTACATGATGCTGCTGAAAGAAACAACCAAGATTTTGGAATGGTGGGGGAAAACAAGTCTTGAAGGTATCCACTATCTCTTATGGATGTTGTCTACCTGGACTTTAGTAAAGCCTTTGACACCATTTCCCATAGCATCCTCCTAGAGAAACTGGCTCCCCATGGCTAGGATGGACCTAATCTTTTTTTAATGGAAAACTATCAGATGGATGGACCCAGAGAGTGGTGGGTAATGGAATTAAACCCAGTTGGCTGCTGGTCATCAGTGGTGTTACCCAGACCTCCGTGTTGGGGCTTGTTCTGTTCAATATCTTTATCAAGGATCTGGATGAAGTGATTGGGTACATCCTCAGTGAGTTTGCTGATGACACCAAGCTGGGTGTGTCTGTAGACCTGCTTGAGGGAAGAAAAGCTCTTCAGAAGGACTTGGATAGGCTGGAGCGATGGGCCAAGGCCAAACGCATGAGATTCAATAAGGCCAAGTACTGGGTCCTGCACTTGGGCCACATGCAACCCTACAGGCTTGGGGCAGAGTGGCTGGAGAGCTGTCCTACACAAAAGGACCTAGGGGTGTTGGTTGACAGCCATCTGAATATGAGCCAGCAGTGTGCCCAGGTGATCAAGAAGGCCAATGGCATCCTGGCCTGTCTCAGAAATAATGTGGCCAGCAAGACCAGGGAAGTGATTGTCCCCCTGTACTTGGTGCTAGTGAGGCTGCACCTTGAATGCTGTGTTCAGTTTTGGGCCCTTCACTACAAGAAGGACATGGAGGTGCTGGAGCATGTCCAGAGATGAGCAACGAAGCTGATGAAGGATCTGGAGAAAAAAAATCTTTGAGGAGTGACTGAGGGAACTGGGGATGTTTAGTCTGGAGGAGAGGAGGCTGAGCAGAGACATGATCATTCTGTACAACTACCTGAAAGGAAGTTTGTAGCGAGGTGCAAGTTGGTCTCTTCTCCCAAGTAACAAGTGATAGGACAAGAAGAAATGGCCTCAAGTTGTGCCAGGGGAGGTTTAGACTGGATAACAGGAAAAACTCCTTCACTGAGAGGACTGTCAAGCACTGGCACAGGCTGCCTGGGGAAGGGACTGAGTCACCATCCCTGGAGGTGATTACAAGATACATAGATGAGGTGCTGAGTGACACCGTTTAGTGATGGGTTTGGCAGCGTGAGGTTAGTGGTTGGACTAGATGATCTTAAAGGTCTTTCCCAACCAAAATGATTCTATTATTTTATGATTCTCAACAACAACAAGCTCACCTGTCCAAAGATTTATCATACTTTATCCATCCAGGCCTATCCTTTTTTCTCTCTCATTTTCCCAAGACCCTAAACCCTGGAATAGTAAAATTCAGTTTTGCCAGTCAGTGGAACACTGAGCCATTCCTGAGCTATAACCTCTATGGGCAGTTCACATTTTTCATGCTTCAGAGTCTTGGTAAAAGTTTCCTTTCTTAAAGAAAAATTGAGGTTCTATTAAACATGCTTCAAGGCTCAGAATGCAGAGGGTAAATAAGCATTCAAAATTTATGTACTTAAATGTCATGAATTTTAAAGACAATCTTGTGTTTTGAGACCTGACACATGCTTTTTTATCATTTTGAGTTGGCAAAAGTATAAGCGTCTAGGGAAGTCTTAAATCCTGATTGCATTATAAACAGTGTACATTGTTCCCATTTGCCCTCCTAGATCAGCTTTAGAGTTTTTTAAAAAGTGCCCATCAGAAACATGAGCTTCCTTACTTCTGGTAAGAGGGTAGCAGAAAATTGATCATGGAATCATAGAATGGTAGAGGCTGGAAGGGACCTTTAGAGGTCATCTAGTCCAACCCCCATGTATATATCATGTATGCCCTCATGAAAATTTAGCTTCACAGCTGAAATTGGGTCCTGACAGAAGGGGATACTGACTTAGAGGAACGGCAAGAGGAATAAATAGCTGAGCGCTGCCTTTAATCCCACAGAGATACAGGTGGTCAGGTGCGAGACACTTTGGCAATGTGATGGGGAGAGGACGTTGGCTCTCTGCCTGTAGACAGCAGCAACTGAGATATTAATCCCATGCTGCTGAGCTTTCTCAAAATGAAAATAAGGCGTTTGTAAAGGGCAGTGGAGATGCAGGGTTAAGTGTGATATCCTGCAGGAGAAGATAATATTGAAGTGTTGGCAAATATTGAAGTGTCGGCAAGGGCTTTCACACACGCCGGCTATTTCATCTTTGTGTTTGACACAATGGCCAGCAAGGGAGCACAGTGTTCAAGGCTCATAAGGGAGAGAAAGGTGGGTGAAAGGTTTGGAAGTCAGAGAAGAGAAGGAAAATATATAAAAATAAAACAGGTTTCTCACAGAAACTTGAGCAGCAATCCTGGAACATGAACACAGTTGCAGCCAGGAAAAAAAAAAAAAAGATGCAAAACCACCAACAAAATCCCCCTGGGTTTAGGAAACAGTGAGGAGCTAGACTGAAAACCAGATGCATTTCAGAATAAATTCAGTGTTTCAAAAGCTATGATGTGAAGGGCACATGAGCCACAGTAATAAAATGTGATATGAGCCTTTACCGTAAACAAGGAGGAATAATTGACAAGGAACTAAAACAGATCCGCAGAGCACACATAGCCCAAGGCTCTGCAAGCCTGTGGTTGAAAGAGAGGAAGAGGAGTGGCATGAGGAGAAGTCAGGGGAAGACTAACAAGTCACAGGTGAAAAATAAATAAATCACACAACAGCTTTTGATCCTGGAGACCAAAAGTTCAGCTGGAGTCGCTAAATAGTCCCACGGTGAATCAGCAGAAAGAACCGTCAGTATGTAGAATAACGTGGACGGCATCCCCTCAAAATAAAGAAAACATGTCTTTTGGGCTGAAGGAGACAGTCAGGGTTTTTGAATTGGTTAGTCGGTTTGTTTCATCCTCTGGACATTCATGCTATCACAAACCTGTAGCTTCATCTGCAGAAGAATGTGGGCAGTTTGGGTGTGGAGGGGTGAAAAGCCGTGGCTGGGATCTGAGACACAGCGCTACAGACAAAATCTCTGTGGGAAATAGTCTGGCACGCTGACAGAGCAGCCAAGGATGCATGATAAACAGCACAGGGTGCAGAAAGCTGCAGCTGGGCAAAGGCTCTACAGATCATCTGGCAGGTTATCTCATCCTTTTGACACATGGAAGTAGATGCACAGACACATATGTGTGCATGTATGTACACGTTTATAGACTTCAAAACCACTAGAAGTGGTGTTTCTAAAGCTGTGAACAGCTTGGCAGTAAAAATCTGTTCCAACAGAGAAGGGAGGCACCCTCGGTGTTGTTTTTTCACAGTTCAGCCCAGTGATGCTGCATAGCCTCTTTCATGGCAACTGTATCCCCAAAATGCTCAGTGAATTAAATAATACAGGCACTGCTCTAAATAATAAATAGTAGTGTGCAATAAAAGGATGTTGAGAGATCACAGCAACGAAAACCAGCGATGGTTTCGGCTGAGATTAGAAAATGATGGAGAGGAAAATGAGAACATCTGACTGAACCTCTAGAAGAGAAGGCTCATGAAGCTGCTAGCTGGTGTTAGGTAAGGAAAAACCATACTTGGAAGAGGGATCAAAGCTTTGCTTTGTACCCTAGAGCACGTGGAGAGCCAGCTACATCAAGGGAACAAAGTCATAGTATCTGGCATGTGCTCAAGATGATTAGCAGCAATCCATGCTCACAGGCATTAGAAAAACTGGGAACTCATTACAGCTGCCATCTCTACAGCCACAGACAAGCTCACAGAGATGGATGATGATGGTACCACTTATTCTCATCCCATTCATATTTGTGACGTTTTCTCCCTCTGCTACTCTTACAGCATGCTTTGCTGACATTTCTCAAGCAGTCTCTGCAGAGGGAACTTGCAACCATTTCTCTGCATTTTGCAAGCCACACAGTTTATGCTTTAATTGGGATGTTGATATTTCACTGCTGCTTCTGAATAACTAAAATGTCTTTTCATGCATGTGAAGTGTGTCATCCTTTGATCATCACTACTTTGTCAGTAACCATCCCCTACCTAATATATCAATGACTATTGCAATGTCATTTCCTTTTATCTGGTGAATATTAGAAGAGACAAGCAGATAAAGAACAGGAATTGAAATGAAATTCTGAAGATAAATGCAAACTCCTGCTATTCCAGCATATTCATGCCATGCCATAAGCCAACAGAAAACGTATGGGCTTCCATACTTCAGTCATTTTCCTTCACTGGCTGCAATACACTGCTCAAACAAAATAGAGGAAAGCAACACAAAGCCATTGATGTCCAGAGAAAAAAAAAAAGAGTAGGAAAATAAAGAAAAAGACCTCCCAGTGCACTAAACCTTGGGATATGACATTTGCTTGATTCTCTAAAAAGGTCAATGAGAGGTGAGAGCTTTCACCACCTCAATGAGTGCTTAGAGCTTTGTATCCTAGACCCTATGTGTTGATTTGTTTTGCTGAAATATGTAGGACACCTAGGTAAATCTCTCCTGCATGCTGTCTGTCTCTCAATCTGTATGCCTGAATTGTGTGGACATTTTAGGAAAAAAACCACTCTCATTATACATCTAGGCCTGTCCGCTTTGCATTGTGAGAAACAGCTCTGTCAGCCTGTTACGAGCCTCGCCAAAGACAAAAGAAGTGTCCGACACTGATTTTGCAATGAAAGCAGACGCTTCTATATGCTAAGATTCAGATTTGTCCCATAGGGTCAGCTATACCAGAAAAAATGTACTTGTGGCATTTTTGTTTGCTTCCAGTGACACATGAAGACGTCATGTAGTATATATACTCATTTGTTCAAGGTAGTCATTTAAGTGAAGGAAGAAAGAGAATGAGCAAGATTGCCCTTCCCATGTCTTTACTATCCATGGCGTGATTAGGAACAGAAGTTCCATCACTTTAACAGCAGATGTGAGAGTCTGGCACCCTTACCAAGTTGGATGGCCATCTGTGATGAAGGGGAAAAAAAAAAGAGAAAAGATTTCCTGTTAAGCAAGTTCTCTGTAAGAAAAGGATGTGCCAACAGTAGCAATTTTTATCACAGTTTGACAACCCTAAATATTAATTTCCATTTGTCTCCTTGATGCTTCATTGTGAACATCTGTAGGTGTCTCAGCATCAGCATTTTAGTTTGGATTAGGTGAGTGCTTTTGATGAGACTCTTGATTGTCCACCATCTCCTGCTTTGGTGTGCAGAGTAGGGCAGCTTTGGAGCACTCAAGCAGATTCCTTTCATGTTAAATGGAAGTGAAAGACATGCCCCAGAAACGCTCCTAACTGCTAACAGCAATTCTGTCCTTGGGTCCAAACCAGAACTAGTGTGAACCAGTCTCTTCACCTCAGTGGTGCTACATCGCCACTGGCTTATGGAAAAGTGCCTGAGATACCATTACCATGACTACTCCAAGTTTGCCATTTGTGCACCTTTTGTTTGAAAAGCGGAGACCTGCTTATCCACTAAGCAGCAACCATGCAGCACAGCATGATTCCAGGCGGCACTGGTGTCCTCGGCAGGGCCAAGATGAGCTTCCTATTAGGAAACTGTTTGTTCTCATTTGGGAGTCCTGTGGGCATTGCTGGTCAGCCACGTCTGTCTGTTAGTTTATTCTTCTTGGCCCATCATTTTATACTTTTCAGATTGCCCCAGAATTAGTCTTTTACTGAGATTAGATGCTTAGAGAGCTGGTTATGCAGATTCCTCCCTTTTCAAGGTAGCTTCACAGAAATCGCAGTGCTAGAAGTAATGTGATATGACCTCAAATATCTACCTGAGTTATTCCTGTGCAACAGATTAGATAATGAAATTCAAGTGTCTCTCTGCAGTGTTTGCAAACAGCTGCTTGAAAATCGCCCAGGCGGATGTTTGGAAACAGTGCATGCCAGCAACATCAGGTGATTGCTATCGCAAGAGGTATCATGAAGGGGTGTTGTTTTATCTGCCTCGGCGTTTGGTGGCTGCTCCCACACCATCAAGGAAAAGACAGAGGGAAAAAGCTTAGATACAGTCTGAAATACTGACCCACAGTGCAGTGCTCTTGCTTGTGCTCGGTGGTCCTCTGGGAACTGAAGGGCTCACCGGCCGAGGAGCGCATAACAATGCGTGTCCTATGGTGTGCACTGACACTGCTACTGCTCACTGTGGAACTAAACTGAGGTAATCAAGATGGAAAGACACCTGTGATCCTTTCTGAAATGTTGAGGCATGTAGAGTTCCTGAGTCACACTTACTACTTAGCACTGGCTGCCAGCTCTCACAGGGCCTGCCTGCACAGAGTTTGGGCAAAGAGCAGTCCAAGGTTTCAAAGAGTGGTGAATCCACTGTTTGGCTAATGACATGGTCTAATGGTCAGCTGCTGTCTGTTCAAAACGTTTTCTTCTTCCCACCTGTGACTTGTGTAGTGTCAGCCTCAGAGACACTATTTTACTAATCAAACTTAGCTAGAGGTTAGAGCTGTCTAATGCCCAGGAATTGTTGCCCTTGCAGATGTTTACAGATCACAACAAAAGTCAGTTCTTGATCTTCTCTGGACAGAACTTGAGGCTCTCGTGAACAATACTTACTGAGCTCTTTCTCTTTGACAATTATTTGGACAACTTATGAATCAGTCTTTAATCTCACCAGTGTACTACAGGCTACATTGTTTTTTTTTAATTGTCTTTTTTTTTCTTTTAATCAGAAGGACACATGAAACTGTCAGATAGACATCTCTGACTTCCAGTGATCTATAAAGGTAGTTTTAATCAGATAAATATGAAATCTCATTTTTAGAAAAGGTTTCATTGATTGCTTTTAAGAAAATAGGTCTTGTCATTGGCTGACATTGACTGTGCTACCATTTATTAATGGTTTCTTCACCTCCCATTTCTGCCTAGCCATAGTTTTGCCTGGGACTAGTGTCAGACTAATCAAGTTTGTGAAATCCGGGCCATCATGATACTCTTTCTCATATGGAGCCACAGTCTGAGGGGGCTGGCATGTTGCTGGCTGGTATGTGATCAGCATGACACCAGATGTGCCATACTGGCTGCATAGGTGCTTGGTTTGTCTGTGGGAGAGACCAGACAGACGTACAACCAAATCTTCTGTACATGCTGAGAAGATGTACCTAGGATGTCATGATTTTTGTGGACAAACTTGGTTCACACTGTCTAATCGACTGCATAGCTTTAGTTCTTTTCTGATCCTTTGTAGCTTTCCTCACCTTTCAGTATTTTTTTACATATCACTGTCAGTTGTTCAGAAAGTTCCTCAGATGCTTCTTTCGGTACTCTTTGTCACAAATTTTCTGGTACTGCTACTGTACGTTGCTATATTGGTTGCTATTTGACATCCTCTGTTGCTACTGATGAGACAGTAGCAGTATTTCCTTCCTCCTGTGAAAGAAATGTGTCCCACATTCTTTCCAAATACAGAACATAAGTAGTTAATGAATATTTCTACTTTTTGTGCATCACAATTGGCAACTCTGCCTTCTTTAACACTAGACCTACAGGGACTAACAAAGGGAAGAGACATTACTGAACTTGATGAGTGATGTTTTTGTCAGAGAAGATGGGTTTGAAATGCTGGAAAACAAGGTTATAACCAACCAAATTATCAGGTTCTAAAATGCTTTCTACTCTCCCCTCTGCTTCTTGGCATCTGGGGACAGAAGGAACTATGGTAAGATTAAGATCACTATTTCCATGAAGGGGATTATTTGGTATGGCACTACAGATAGCATGAGGATTTGATGATCCAAGAGGTCCCTTTGAACTCTATTCTCCTGCATGACAGTGAGGATTTCATTAGGTCTTCAATAATGCCTTCTTGCCCTTAATCCTTAAACCCAGGATTTTTTTATTAATGTTTTATCTTCCCCCATCAGCTGTCACTTTACTAGCTGGTGGCTTGTTTGCACAGCTATCAGACCGGTTTGCACATTCATGGTATAGCATAAGGTTTGTAATAGTCCTTATTCATTGCTACTTTCACTTCTTGTCTTAGCTAAGATGAAATTGAGACCAAAAAGCCTCTCATTGAACTACAGCTTGTGGGTTTGAAGGAAATTTTATTTTTTCCAAACCAATATTACTATGTTTATGCTACCATTTGGGGTTGGGTTTTTTTGCCTTGCAACGGTTATTTGACTGTAGCTGATTTCTGGAAATTGTCTTTGGAGAGTACCAAACAGACTACTGCAGGCTTGGGAGTGCTCTGTCTGCACGCTGAAGAGTTCGTCAGCATTTCCACAGAGGGAGCCACCAGATTCTAGCTCTCCGAGTGACTCATTTTTACCCTTTATAAAAGAAAATCTGTCATCTCTAGCAAGTACAAGATTGTTTCACTAGCGCCAGCTCCAAACCTGTAGCGGCCAGCTCTTCTGTTGGGACTTTGTCATTCACCCAAGCCCAACTTATGGGGGTGTGCTTCCAGGTCCAACATACCTGTGTAGCTTGGGACCCTGCAACCACTTCCCAGCCTGAAAGTGCTAGTGGGTTCTGGGAGGTGACCTGAGCTATGTAGACAGGTCATTTCTCACCAAAGAACAGCTGACAGGATCTCATCTGCAGTTTTAGTTAGAGTAGCACAGGGCTTCTCACTGCACAGGACGTCTGGTACAGTGAGAGGAAGCCTGGACACCCTTGATAAATAGACTGGCTCTAATTGCATCCCTTTCATTTTATAAGCTGCTGGCAGCCTGGCTTCAGGAGTGTCAGAAAAATGTCCCGTGTGCTGAAGAAATACAACAGCTCTGGATAGGCAAAGGCATTTTTCATACATGACCTACGGTGAACTGCTACTTTATGTTTGAACTTCAATTCTTCATTAGCAACAGGGATCATTGGCTATTCCTCCCTATGAAAACCACATAGGCAGCACTAAGCACTTGAGCTAAACAGGAGTAAGCACTCTTCAATTAGCCATGAACTTTAGGAAATGAGAGACTGCAGCAGCAGAGAGAAAGCTGCCATGACACATAGCCCTGCTGCAAATAAAAGCCTGGGTCTCCCTGGTGGTGCAATAGCCAAGGGCAGCAACAGGCATGGGGTTGCATGGTGCGGGACTCAGCTTCTTTGTTTGTTCATCAAGCTTGCTGCTCATTTACAGTCATCAGTGAAGTGTTTGGCTGCACTGGTATAAATAACAGGTGACATTTTAACAATGCCGGCAGCATGGTGAGGCAAGTCTTTTAACATCAATGAGTTATTTGAGGCCAGTGTGAGTTTTGTGAGGCTCATTCATTCATTCTCCTCTTCTGAGGCAGTCACCTATTTGCTTCTGAAACAAATGCTAAATTAAAAACCACTCATATGCGTTGAAAATAGCTTCTCAGGATCTCTGAGGCGAGGCAAAATGGCAGAGCTGTAACTCGAATGATTGACTCAATACTGGAGGGTAAGAGATGATACCTATGAAGAAAAGCACCCTACATGCATGTGTCATGAGTAATGGAAGTGGAATTGCTCCCACTAATTCAGCCTTCTGGACATAGGGACTTGGCTTTAACAACAAATTTTGTTGTTAAAACACCTTTTCTATGTTGGCATCTGCCTCTAGGTGACCTGGGACTCTCACATGCCTGGAAAATTCCACTAGAATGAAATGGAATATTTATATATAAATGCATAATATAGCAAAACATTCTCTCACTGCCAGCCTCTTGCTTTTTTCTAAATGGTACAATAATTAGGGTGAGTGATTTATCACAGAAAGTCACAGCCTGATAACAGAGGGGGGGAAAAAAAAACCCCATCAGCGGCAAATATAAATAGTAAAAGTACTGAAAGCCTGTGCTTTAATCCAAATCACCTTGTGAATTTTAAGCCCTTTAACAGTATTTAACAAGCTGTTTCAAGCCACATGAAGACATCACCCCGCTGCCTGCCAGTAACAGCAGCACGGCAGCATGGCGGGTGGGAGGGAGGGCTCCACAGTCCCTCACTTTTCCTTCAGCATTGCTTTCTGCCTCCAAGCTGGCGCACTCAGCAGATGCTTCTTAAAACTCACCACGTTAGCTCCGTTACCCCCTCCCCTGCCACCCACCCGCTCAGTGCCAGAGAAAGGATCTGCTCAGCTTCCATAATCGCTGAGGAAATTATCAGCCTGGAGAAAAAATGGATCCCCCATGGCTACCGGTTCCCTGGGTGTATCATTCCTCATGCCTTCCTCCTCTGCCTGCAAGAGCTGAGGAGCATCCAACATTTTGCATTTGTAGCCTTCAAACTCTTTTTTGACATCATTTCTCCAGGTAACTTTACCTCAATGACACTCTCTTGCTTTTCCCCTCACCCTGTGATCTGCTGCCACTCTGGTCATCCTCCAGAAAGGGGGTGGGCTGTACTACACCACCAGGACTCCTTCCAACCAGGACACTCAACTGCTGCCTTTGCTATGGTGTGCAGACACACTCGCCTTTTTGTCGTGGTTTAGGCCCCTCAGGGAACAAAAGACCAAGGTTAGCCTCAAGTACCAAAGACTTGAGAATTGCCAAAGGGCAGGGAGAGCTTAATTGCCGCTGACGGTCCAGGACAAAACAGACCAGGCTACTGGGCTTGGGGAAGAAAACAGAAAATAATTTAAGCCACCATCAACTAAAACATAACCATACAACCCCAAAACATAACAAACACAAAACAACACTGAGTGGTACAACAATGAAGAGCACAACCAGCCCTTTAGCACCACTTCTCCCCACCCCTCCCCTCTTCCTGGACTCAAGAAGAGTGTCTTTACCTCCTCCCCCGCTGAACGGCTCAGGGGGGCAGGGAATGGGAGTTTTAGTCAGTCTATTCTCTATGGTTTCTGCCGTTTATCTCTCCTCAGGGCAGGTGGGCTCTACACCAGTCCTCCCTGCACCTCCGCAGAGTTCCTCACACACCTGGCAGCCGTGCACGGCCTGTTCCGATGTGTGTTCATCCCAAAGGCTGCAGCTCCTTTCTGCTTCTTGTGTGGGTCTGCTCTGGGGCCCACAGGCTCTCCAGCATGGCCTGCGCCATGGCCACCTCCTCACACCACCCAGAGCTGCTGGTGGCTCTCAGTCCTGCCATTGCCATCCATAGGTTGCAGGGGCACAGCTGCATTCTCACCATGGCTTGCAGAGGGGTCTCTGGTCTGGCGCTCCTCCTTCCTTCCTCCTTCTCTGACTGTGGGGTCCTAGTGGTCACCTTCATCTTGTACCAGTCTTACACCTCCTCCTAAGCACTTCAAATTCCCGTCCCTAAACAGTGATGGCAGAGGTGCCAGATTGGCCCAGCCAGGCAGGAGGTGGGTCTGAACCCAGGAGCTGGGGAGGAGAGTCCAAGAACTCTTTACCAGGTCTTCACTGCAACCCACTCCCACTGTTACCAAGCAAAAGCTGCTCCTTGCTAAACCATGACAATTTTGAAGGCTATTTCGAGCCTGGACCTGTGGCAGTTTGGACTCATGGCTGATCTGACACCTACACTTGTTTTTATTTTAAATTATCTCCTGAAACTTGCTGGTTTGGGTTTTTTTTTTCCCCTTACAGCATTCTCACTGCAAAACCCCCAGTTTGGCTATGGGCACACGTTGCCAGCAAGGGAGATGGAAACTTAGCCTGAGACTGAGGGCATGTTGCTGATCCTAAATTTGGGATTTCCTATTGCAGAATTAGTTTGTTCTGGCCATCCTAACAATGTGACTGAAGCATATTGTTCAGTTTGGGACTCCTCAGTACAGAAGGATAATTAACACAGAGTTCAGCAGTACGTTGTTAAGGGAATGGCAGTATATGACATCGGGGGAAAGGCTGGGGAAATAGAGTTTGTTCAGCATTAAAATGAGAAGGTATGGGGAGATGTTACTGCTGTCACAATGGGAAGGCAGAGAGAAGATGGAACTAGACTTTTCTTGGAGATCAGCTGTAGCAGAGGAAGAGGCAACAAGGCACAAGTGGAACATGAGAAACTTGGACATGGTATGGGAAAAGCTTCTTTATTAAAAGGGTCATCAAAGACTGAAACGGTGCCCAGAGAAGTTATGAAAACTCTATTCCTGGGAGATACTCTGAATTTAACTAGACAAAGCCATAAACAATCTGCTTTACTTGGGCCTGCTTTGAGTGCATTTGGACTTGATGGCCTCTAACCACCTTCCTGACTTCAATTAGTTCAGGATTCAATGAATTTCATTTACTGAGCTATGATTTTTCTTCCCCTGTGTGGCTTCCGTTATCTGAACACAGCCCCGTTTCTCTTCTCAGGTTGCAGAAGACGTGGCTTTATCAGCACAGAGCAAGAGTTGGAAATTGTTTTCTTCCCACTGTAGTGAACAGATCTGTGCAACTTACCAAGCCTTTGTTTTACAATGGTATAGAGCATGGTATAAAGCATGTCTCTGCTGAATAGTCACACAGTTAACCTCCATTTTCACCTGGCTCAGAACAATCAGTGGTATAAGAGATCCAACAAGTCTTCCTAAAGCTCTGAAGAGTGAGAGGTTTTATCTCAGAATATATCGAGCCTTGAGACCTGGACATGGCTGACTAAATACAGTGGAAACACAGTGAGATTATGCTTCTAATGGTTTTTTTAGTTAGGGAAAATACTCCCATTTGCTCAGTATTCCCTCCAGGAATCTGACAGCTAGAGAATAATTTGGGATTAATCTCAGCAGATGCAGCTCCCTAGAATCGTTTACCAAATATCCAGTCAAATACACATTTATCCACTTCCAAATATTTGTTTTGCCCAATAGTCATCCCTGCTGTTAGTTATGCAGAGCCTGACTTTTCTGTGACCGTGAACACTTTCTAAAATGAAAAACATACCCCTTTGATGTGGAGATAATACACTTGTTATAAACCCTATCCTCTAATATCTCTGAGAACTGGACAATTAAAGTATTAAATAGATGCACTGTGACTCAAACCTGACATTATATTGCCAGCACTTCAGAGTTCATTTTTGCTTCCAAAGGAGGAAAAGTAATTTTTAAATTGATTTAATATCAGTCTCACATCAAAGGTGTTTGTTGCAGCCATAAATCAACCATAAACTATCAGTAGCATTACTTATTTTGTTTTACCATCTCCTTTTTTCACTGAGAAGACTGGATCCTTAAGTGAAATAAGTAAATAGTTGTCATCTTAGTAGTGGTTCCTTGCAGAATCAGGGATTGGAATTTGTAGAAGACTCACATCTTAGCTCTTGCGGGGGGGGTATGGTAGTGTCAGAGTTACAAATGCTCAGTAACTGGCAGAGAAAAACACCTTTCTTTACACTGTCAAAAATCAGACCTTGTTGTAGGTCATGGTCTGCAGTCCCAGGAGTAGTCCTGTGCTCAAATCTGCCTCGTGAAGGGTAATATCAGCTCCCAAGAAGACACGACTGGAAAGGACAGAGTCTTTAATCTCCTCATTTTAAACTTTAAAAAAATTAAACACAAAAAAAAAAAAAGAAATAAGGAAAAAATATTGAGCAAGAGACCACTGGAGCCAGCTGCTGTTCTAATCAGTGGAAGAAAGTTAGGAAGGAGTGAAAAACCAGGGCTGGGAGGAAGAAGATATTCCTAAATAGCCGGTTGCTTTGTCAGAAATCACATCTTGTCTAACCAGATTCCATCTGCTGTTTTTGGTGAGATAACAGCAGGATTTCCCTTCCTTGCACACTTGGTGTCTCCTTTAAGAGCACTTAGGGTGGGAAAGCACTGACACTGTTTGCAATGGTCTCAAGAGCTCATTAATTCTGTTTATCACAGTTTCCACTATCTCATGAGCATGAAAATCACATCCTGTAAAGAAATTGGTCACACTTGCCTCCTGCTGCTGCTCTAGTACCCAGGCTATGAGTCTGTGTTACATTGCCAAGAGCACGATGGCAGGCTTACTTTTGCTCCCCACCTCTACCTTCTGACTTTGCAAGCAGAGAGCTGCACCCAAAAGAAATACTGTGACCGCCTTCTGAGCTTGCCAATTTACCAAGCAACAAGGACCAGAAATTAAAATGTGGATGTTTCAGTGCAGAATAGATGAATCCTTTAGCCAGCAAATATTAACAATGCCATACACTTCAGCATCAAATCCTGGTAAAATTACTTAGACTCAAGACAGCACATAGATTCCAGTGCTGTCAAGTAACAGTTACAAAGCTGTAGTATTGTACCTGACAGCTTTGTAGGAAGTTTAAAATCAGGTAAGCCTTAACTTACTTGTACACAAATACGGGAGCAAAGACAACCACATGTAAGGCCACTGCATTCCACATCTGTGAGCATTTCTTTCTGTTACAAGCAATTGAATAGTCTCTCTATGTAAATGTGAATAACACAAACACAGATACACATACTTTGTGGCCTCACCTTCATCTTGGGAATGTTTTTCCTGCCGTTTGCCATTCATGCAGCACTGGAAAGTGCTGTGCGTCCACAAAAATCAAGAAGCGGCATTTTCAGCTTGGTCTACTCAAAGACATCCTCTACATTTAGGATATACAGGAAGAGTTACTTCTTAAGCCTTCAAGGTTTCAGTGATTGCTGTCAGTCTCTCACTTTTCCCAAAAGGGACTTCCATGTGACAGGTTCTCTACAAAGCATGCTTAGGAGAAAAACCCATCAGAAGCATTGACAGACAAGGACATCCTACAGGTCAAGTGGAGGTGAGGCAAGGGGATTTAGTCTTATGTGCACCACAAGAGAAACCAAATTGCAATTTTAAGGCTGTCTGATATTGCAGCTCTTTACAACATGAGGAGTTACAGGTCTGAGTTTGTCAGATACCTTCTTTAAGCCGTCATTCCAAGTGACCAGCCTCAGATGCATCTCACGTGTGTTTTTAACTGTTGCCACTTCTCCTGCTTGTTTAGTTTCAAAACTATTTGTTCTTCTTCAATTGCTGTTTGATGTCTCACTGTAAATAGTCTGGGTTATAAACATCTTAGGTGTCAAAGTCTGAGTGTGCTTGCCTGCTCTTTTGGTTTGCATTTCTTTCCTACTCTGCCTGCTCAGCAGCCGTGTCCTTGGTGACAACCGTATTTGAACTTGGAATCTGATTTAGACACAGGTTGGGTATTAACCAGATAATAGAGTGGTCTGGAAGATGAACATTCAGCTCCAAACCAGGAAAAAGTATTCCAGAAGGGCTGTCAAGGAGCAAGGGACCTGAAGGCCATGAGCACAAGGCTGCTGAGGAGACATAGGAGTGGGAACCAAGTCTCAGTCACACAGGAGATGAAGTCACTTGATAAACCAGGTACATCCTGGCTCCTATCTACTTCTGGCAGGATTTCAGAATGGCCATGTTCCTGCAAAGCATTTCCTGCCGCTTTTGGTCAGAAGTACAGCCTAATCTAGGCAGGCAAAGGCCACTCTTCATGTGGGAGATCTTTACTTGTCCATCTCAGCCTGATGTAGCACAGTCAGGCAACTTGAAGTAGTCTGAACACTGGCCAGCAGTTAAATACCTGATCCAGCAATAATTCAGGGGTCAAAACTCTCAGAAGCACAACTTACACCATTATCTTATAGGATTTAAATGAAAACAGTAATTCATCAGAAATGTAAGTAATTCTCCATCTGATAGATATTATTCCCACATTAAAAAAGGAACACATGCAATTACCTTCATATGCCTTTTCCTGTGCAAGTGGATTAGCATCATGCCTCCATCTCAGAAGATATTCAAATGTGATTTAGGATTAATTAAATCGCAAGACACCTGGAGAGGAAGTCAGAAGCACGTACACTTTTTACTCCAGACATTTTAAAGTGAGGAATAAGGAGGATTTTACCAGTAAGATCTTTCATTCTTGGTGGGGAAGAAGAACTGAACACCAGCTTGGGAATTTCAGGGCACTGAAATTTCAGCAAGAGCTGAGAGTACCTCTCCCTGCAGGGACAGATGAGAAATCCAGCACCTACATCCATGGCTCGAGGCGCTGGATGGGAGCAGGGGCTAAAAATGGTAGGAGGCTTTGGTATCTCAGTGGCAGGCTGACAACATTATGGCAGACCACCATGGCTTATTTTCCCATTCCTTCATGGGATAGAGACATGGTTTAGTGATGGGCTCGGCAGTTTGAGGGTAGTGGTTGGACTTGATGATCTTAAAGGTCTTTTCCAACCAAAACAATTCTAAGATTCATAGCAGGGTGGTTTGGTTCCATCTATCCATCCAGGTTGACTGATACCACCTCTGTCAGTGCTGTTGCCCAGCTGTGTCACCCAGTGCCATTGCTTTCTTTCCAGTGGATCGCTGATGAATCGTTGAGCTGAGCCCCTCATCAATCCTCCCTCTAGGTTGCTCCACTTACCTCTCCCATGTTGTTACAGTCAGTTGGGCAAGGAGAGATGTGTAGTTCCCTCCACCTCCATGCAGGAAGCCCTCACTGCCAATCTCTGTCATACATCAGCTCACTCATGTCAATGTCTCTGAGAATAAATTCACCTGAGATCAGAAGTGGGAAATAAAGTCCCAGTGTCCCTTGACTCCAGCTCAACACCTTTCTTGAATTTCTTCACCATATCAGTCATGGTAAAACATCCTTTAATTTCCCTATTGTTAGTGACAATTTCCTGAAGGACTAGAAACTGCAGAAAGCAGAGAGCAAGGAAATCGAGAGAAGGAAAAAAGCCAACATCATCCTCAAGGAAAGGCTCAAGGGAAAATGAGATAGGAAACGTTACCGTGCATCAGCCAGAGCAGAGCAGCTGCCTGTCTGCCTGCCTACTACTACCCTGAGTGGGAAAGCAGCTATCCCAGCAAAGCTGCAAGCCCTGATGGAAAAACTGTACCGTCATCTGTGTTACCGTAAGTGCGCCTGGGGAAAAGGTGCTCAGCTCGTGCAAGGTGCCATCCTACGCAAGGAGGCTGGTTTGTGTGCCTGAGCCTCTGCTGATTTTAAATTGAGCTCCAGAGCCATTTCACAACCTGCTTCAGCTGTGATGGCTCTGGCTGCTGCCCCTGCTCTTTGACAACAAGCTCATCTCTCTGTGGTAAATGCTCCTTACACAGATCTCTCTGCTCTCCATCCCTCCTCCCCTGACTCCCACTCGCTGGAGACAGGATGGGATCCAGGGATGCTCTGCCAAGTTATAGGGGCTGCCTGACAGCCTCAATGAGGGAGCAGTTTATATTTCAGAGCTCTGTGCAATGATTGCCTAATTAATCCCCATCCCCCACTCCTATATCTAGTACAGAATGAGGACATCTCAATTTCCTCCTTCTCCCAACACAAGGGAAGCTGCAGCACAGCAAACTTTGATGATCGACTCCCTGTCAGCACAACAAAGAACCTGGAAATAGGAAGCTAATGTTGAGGACCCTCTCCCAACCCCCAAGGTAAAATCCAGGGGAATAAAGAAGGCGTCTCACAAGCAGGAGTCCTTGCCAGCATCCGTCTCCACCTCGCTGTGCTCAGAGGACAATTAAATTATGCTGCTGCTTCCCTTTCATTGTGATCCAATTTACAGGAGAATTGATGGGAGCAGAGGAAGAGGCCACTGTTTCTTTTCCAGGCCTATGTGAAGCCAAAGGCAGGGCAACTGGCAACTACGAGCCTTCTTGAAAAAACATGATGCTTGCCAGGATGTCTTTATTAGAGAGGAGAAGAGGAAGAGGGGAAAGGGCTGCTGTAGGAGTGAATAGCAGATACAGATGTCAGCCTTATTTACAGCAGAGATTTTGCACCAGTGCAGCTAAACCCTTCGGTTCAAAAATTCCCCCCTTGGGCGTCAGCCACCAGCACAGGCTGGAAAAAAAATCACAGCTGGGGGCAAGAAGGGTGTTTGGCTCACTTGATGGTGCAGCTCCAGAGGTCACACAACACCTTTGAGTGAACTCTTCCCTGAGGACCTGCTCATCAGCTGAGCTCACAGTACCACAGTCCCTGTGGAGCTGCCTGCAGCAGCCCTCACCCCCACTGACAGAACCACACTGATGAGTGACTAAGCGTGCTGTGGTGCCTGAGCATCCCGAGAGGGACAGCATGTTGCTGGACATTGTCATGGAGATGCACATACTTGAAAATATGATAAAATCTCAGCTTCTCACAGGTCCTTTGTCCAGGCTGTCACTTTGCTGTGCCGCAGACAGAGATATGGGAGCTGTCTCTTGTAGTACCATTTCAAGTCCAGAGTGGTATTATGGCTTGGACACACTATCCTGCAAGCCCAGCTATGGCTGCTACTCCCAGCTGCTGTCCAGAAGCACTTTGGCAGCTTTTGCATAGCATGGAGTCACTGTGATTAAACCAGGGGGCCGGTGAGCTCTGTGCAGGATGCATGTGAGGATGCTTTGTGAAACACATGGACTCCAAAGGCATCTGGTTTGATGGCACCCGTGTATCTCTGTGGCACACTGCCTCATGCCCTGGGAGCAGTGCTGTGGTGTGGCTCTGGGACAGGCCTGTGCTAAGAGAGAGCTAGTGAGTGCAAGAGCCAGCAGGAACAAGAGGAACAGGGAAGAAAATTTCCCAGGTCTGTACACCTGCTCTGCAGAGCCCCTACAACACCTTTGCTCTCCATTACGTTCCACTTTGCTAAGTTTTTTCTGCTCACTTGAGTAGCCAAGCCCTTGAATGATCTCCAGGGTCTTGGAGAACAGACAGGTGATCACACATGTCCATCTTCTAGTGTCCAGACTGAGGAAAGAGAAATGAGTATGGTGTCTGGGAAGCCATAGCTCAGGTAGCTGCATTGGCTGCATCCTTAGATTTACACCTCCGAAGCCTTTTTAAGAGTTCACATATATCAGAACTGCTGAGACGTGCTTGAATCCCTTGGCTTATGTTAACTCCCTTCTGTGTGTGGGACAGTCTCTCTAGGTGGCAGATCACATATCAGAGGAGCAATTTCATTGTCATTTCTCTCCAGCACTGAGGAAGAGCAACCCCAGTCAGTGGAGCTTCCTGCATATGGACTGCTCCTTGACACCAGGGCAGTGGAGGTGGTGGCACAGCCAAGGGTGTAAGGAAAGGGCCAATTCCCTGCTGGGGCTCTGGGGATAAAAACCAGAGGAATATAGTAAACAGCAAAAGAAATGGGTTTAAAAAAACATTCCTGGAGTATGGAGACTCCTGGATAGGAAAAAGATGGTTCCAAAGTCAAAGCAGGTAGTTTACTCACTCCCAAAACTGAGATGGCTAGAAAAGTCTGAACAGCAGCCTGGGTGAGGAAGAAAACGACGCTGAGTGCCTGCCTGCGTTATGTATCTTTGCACATGGTGACTACCATGGCTGTGCAAAGGAGCAACTGCTCATCAGGAGCACAAACAGAAGGAAATGACGATTCTTAATTTCAGAAATTATGAAAGGAGGCAAATTAACAGTGAATGAACCATTGCTTGCATTCAGCAGAAGCCAAGGACCTAAAACAGCATGAGTGCAATGGTGGGACTGTGTGTGTTACATACAGGAGGTGGTAAAGCTTGCACATACTTGATGAACAAAGCTGTTGTGTCTTAATTTCCATGCCTGTCTCTCTCCATCCCCTTTTCACTTGGGGCTGCCTCTTGAGCAGGCACATTATTGATACAGCCTTGTCAGTGGGACCAGTGGGCTGAGTTAGCTCAGAGGTCTGAAAACAGGCAGTCTTTTAAGGCAGGTTTATTATCCAAATAGTAAATACCACGCTGCTTTGTTTTAACTACTGTTGTTTGAGTCAGGACATCAGGCCCCACTGGTAGGGTCAGCATTGCTGTGCCGTCACCATCTCCTACCATCCCACAACAGCTACCCAGCATGGCTCCTTGCAGACCTGACCTTGACCTTTGATCTTGGCTACACCTCATCAACCTGACCTTTCCCTACAGGAGCAGCAATAAGCGCTGTGGAATTTTGCCTGAAATGTAAGAGAGGGCTCTGCACTCCCAGTAATGATCAAGTAACCTCTAATGACAATTCAGCACCTAATGCTCCTATAAAGGAGATCAGTTCTGGGCTCCCCAGCTCAAGAGGGACAGGGAACTGCTGGAGAGAGTCCAGTGCAGGGCCACCAAGATGATCAGGGGACTGGAGCGTCTTTCATACAAGGAAAGGCTGCAGGAACTGGGGCTGTTTAGTCTGGAGGAGACTGAGGGGGATCACATTAGTATTTACAAATATCTAAATGGTGGGTGTCAGGAGGTTGGGGCATCCCTTTTCTCTATGGTATCCAGCAACAGGACAAGGGGTAATGGGATGAAGCTGGAACACAAAAAGTTCCATTTAAACATAAGGAAAAACTATGTCACTGTTCAGATGAGGGAGCCCTGGCACAGGCTGTCCAGGGAGGGTGTGGAGGCTCCTTCCTTGGAGGTCTTCAGGACACACCTGAACATGTTCCTATGTGATCTGATCTAGGTGAACCTGCTTCTGCAGGGGGTTGAACTAGATGATCTCTAAAGGTCCCTTCCATCTCCTATCGTTCTATGATTCCATGATTCTATAAAGCAACCAGGAGGTGTTAATGGTGTGTATTAATGAAGTGCAACTTCTGCTGAGGTTTTATTTATGTGGTGATGGCGTGAGGACTGTGGGAGACAGACATGCTAGCCAGCAGCCCTCTGAAAATAAGGGTAATTGTGCTAGGAAAGGAAGACAGAGAAACTAATGTCACTGACTTCAGAGGTGAAAGATTCCCTTTATGCTCTGAAAGTGACTGAATAAAATGACCGGCATCATTACTTGGCTAAATGGGATTTTCTACTTGTGTCGGATTATTTTAAACGTCAATTTGATTAGCCTGATTGCTGTTGATTTGCCACTAAGAACTGCATTACATTAATTTAGCCTTATATTGAGAAAATACTTTGAATTATGATACCACTTATTAAGGTGATTTGCTTTCTCCCAAAAGACATGTTAGCTCTGCCCAGAGTGTAAGCTTGAAGCTTAGTTTTCAGGGTTGGGTTCACAGGGTTACTTTCAGCTGTTGGCAGAGCTGCCTTCTCCACAAACACTTGGAAAGCCACCTGGTTGTGAAGGGACTCCCAACAATCCCATTCACTTAGTGAAAGAGAAAGCAGACAGCCCCTCATATCCAGATGTACTGAGGTTACATGATGAAAAACATGGCTTTTCCTAATGTTTTTAAGGAGAAAGAGTTCCCAGGAGATGAAGGAGCAGGAAAGCTTACTGCATCCTTGCTAAAAACACCACCAAAGGAAAGATTCCTGAATCCTGGGAATGTAGCTAGGAGGGTATGTGATTAACAATATCTACCTCCCCTTCTCAGTTGTGAATGGTGCTTCTACTCACTGAAACTTTCCTGATGAGCTCCCATTTGTGCTCAGCCATCCACAGCACCAGGACAGACATCATCCCTCATCTTCAGTCACACATTTTTGGAGTCTTCCTTTCGATAAAAAGGCACCTAGAGACCCAAACATGCATTTTAGAGTTACCCTTGCAAGATTTTGTGCAGGTCATAGCAACAACTGATCAAGAAATTTCATGGGATGCTGCTGTAGTCTCTGGCTGCAAACGAGCTGCAGCTCTTTGCTCATGTGCCTTGTGCATGAGGCCCAGCCTTGGAGACGGTCAAGTGCTGTAGCAAGTACTCACAGCGAAATAAAACACAGACTGACCCCTTCCTCAGGCTAAAGGCAACTTGAGAAGGAGCACCCTGTTGAATCCATCTGGAATTGCTGAAGGACATGCTCGGGAGAGTTTAGGATTGGCTTTGGCACCGACAGGGCAAACCTGGGCTCTTACACCCCACGTTGTGCTGTGTGTGACTGTGGCCCTCGCTCCTCTGGCTGCCTCTCACAGCCCAGTGGTGCCAGGAGCACTCCCTCCCTCCAATCGGCAGCTTCTCAGTCCTGACAGGTGAGGGAAATGTTTCCAAGATTTCATTTAATACCTGTATTTAATCCATTAGCTCTCCCTGCAGACCTCCTGAAGGCTGGGCTGTGATTAAGGAGGAGATAAGTGCCCTGTTTATTGCTCTCCTGATACTTCTCCACTTTCGCCTCCGCTTCCACCATCAGTTTTCACCCCGCAGTCATGCAGTGCCTCAAAAATGTGCACAGGATAACTCCTGCCTTGTCCCCTTGGGATGGATTGAAGCAGAGACACCCCCTCCAGCTCCAGCAATGCAGTTGTCACACTCTTGTGGTTGCACCAAATATGCTCAGCTTGTCATAGAGAAGCTTTGCAGGCAGTGCTGTTGGGGGGTAAAGGGCACAAACTGCTTGCTCCAAGGGTCCATAACTCTGAGCAGACATTCATGCTATCAGGAGTAGCCAGCATGGATTCACCAAGAAGAAATAACTCTGGACCAATTTGATAACCTTCTGTGAAGAAGAGACTGGCTGGGTAGATGAAGGTAAAATAGTGATTATTGTTCACCTGGACTTCAGGAAAGACTTTGACACTGTCTCCTCCAAGTTCCTCAAGAGAAGTTGATGAAGTATAGGCTGGATGAGCAGTGAGGTGCACCGAACAGTGGCGGAAGGGCCAGGCGCAGAGGAAGGTTATCAGTAGCACAAAGTCTAGTAGAAGGCCAGTAACTAGCAGAGTATCCCATGGTCCAAATCTTGAACACCTTCTTTAATGATCTGGATGGTGGGACAGAGTGAGCCTTCAGCAAGTTTGCTGATGACACCGAACTGGCAGGAGCAGCTGATACACCAGAGGGTCTTGTGGCCACCCAGAGGGATCTCAACAGGCTGGAGAAATGGGATGATGGGACCCTCATGAAGTTCAACAAGGGCAAAGTCCTGCCCTGGGGAGGAACAACTCCATGCGTCAATATATGGTGGGGACCACCCAGCTGGGAAGCAGCTTGGCAGAAAAGAGTCTGAGAAGTGCCGGTGGACACTGAGTTGAGCATGAGGAAGGCTGATAGTGTCCTGGGCTACATTTAGACAAGGCATTACCAGCAGCCTGAGGGAATGATCCCTCCATTGTACTCAGCACTGGTGAAGCCACACCTGAAATCCTGTGCCCAGTTCTTGATTCCTCAGTACAAGAGACGAGGACATGCTGGAGAGACTCCAATGAAGAGTTATTATGCAGTGACAGGAAAAGAGGCAATGGGCACAAACTGGAACACAAAAGGTTCTGTCCGAACATCAGGAAATGCTTTTTTTTACCATAAGGGTGACCGAGCACTGGCACAGGTTGCCCAAGAAGGTTGTGGAGTGTTCATCTTTGAAGATACTCAAAAGCCATCTGGACACAGTCCTAGGTGTGGCCTCCTCAAGATGGCCCTGCTTGAGCGGAGGGTTGGACCAGATGATCTCCATAGGTCTCTTCCAACCTCAGCCTCCTCTGACCATTATTTTGTACAGTTACAGCCCTTGGTGTGAGGAAAAACTATCAGAAAGGTGGTGTGAAAGACAACTGCAACCACTTGTTCTCCCTGACTCCTTGTCATTAAGCTATAGGCTTGAATATCAGTGCTTCGTTCTCCCAGTTTAAAAGCAAATTTGTATTTTCCTATTTTCCCTCTTCAAAAAACAAGAGGAGATCTGGGGCAAATAAGTGGGGAGTGGCCTAGAGAGGAAGGAATGAGAGTAACCACCTATGGTTTCTAGGATACTATGATTCTGTAAAACTACATGATTTATTTCCCTTCCAACAAAGATTTCCAATGTTGATGCTATTTTTATTACCGAGTCAGACATGAAGCGTTTTTTCTATCCCCTGCAGACTCACACTAGACACTTCCTGCAAACAGGGAGCTGTTCATCTCCTGCTTATTGGTTTTAACCACCTGAACAAATGTGTTTCTGCGTGCAGTACTCACTTGGCCAGTGTTTGGTACTCCTAACAACTTTGTCAGGACAGATTCCATTATCACATGAATTAGCAATCCCACAAGGATTTTTTTTGCATGAGGAGCAAAAAAAAAAAAAAAA